>BJCO01791819.1:0-11788 GCA_018326465.1 Flaveria floridana | reverse complement strand
TATGTGTTGCTGGTAGATTTAGATACTGATATAGTCAGGACAGGTAATGCTCGGGGTACGAAGAGTAAAGGAAGTGGCTAATCACAACTGGCCACTGTAATTAGGGACTTACTATACTTGACATAAACTGAGCTATTCCCTTGAATGACCGCGTTGGTGTTTGAATCTTTAAGTGTGTTATAGAGGATGGCCGGTGGTAGATCTTCTAAGGCTTCACGTGGTGGAGGTGGTGGCGGACGTGGTGCTGAACCACGGGCCACAAGAGGAAAGCCTAGAGTGGAGAAGGTGGTTCCTGAAGAACCTGAGACCCCTCACCCGGAGGGTGTAGACGAGAGTGCCAATCTGAGAGCCTCGGTAAAGGAGGCTGTAGTGGAGGAGGTGCATCTGGTTATGCAGACGACCTTACCATCTATGGTGACCGAAGTGATAAAGGCCGTTCGGGAAGGAGAACGAAAAGAGAGGAATAGATCCTCAGGAAGGCAGGAGCAACTAGAGCCGGAAACGGTTCTTTCTAATGATGAAAAGGAAGAGGAGGAGGAGCCTGTGCAGGAGTCAGCATGAGGCTGTAATTACGAGGCGTTTATGAGGTGCAAGCCCCCTACTTTTGACGGTAATGGCACCGCTGCTGCCGCTCACCGGTGGGTGAGGGAAATGGAGGCTGTTCTTGATATCAACGAGTGCTGGGAGGATCAAAAAGTGATGTTTGCTACCCACTCTTTCATGGAATTGGCTCTGTGCTGGTGGGACAATATAGTCCAAGCCGAGGGTAGCTGAGCCATCGGGAGGATGAGATGGTCTGAACTGAAGAAGTTGGTTATTGAGGAATTTTGTCCTCACCGGGAAATGGATAAGGTTGAGAGGGAGTTCCTGCATCTGGAGGCGGGAACAATGACACACCAGCAGTAACTACAAGGTTTAACAAGATGGCGTGTCTGGCACCGGATCAGTTGACGCCTCTGTCACTAAAGATTAAGAGGTACATTCAGGGTTTGCCGGCGGCCATTCACAGGCATATGATCGCTGCCCGACCGAGCATGTTTAGGTCGGTGGTGGATTTGGCGGGGAGACTGTACGACAAAAGGGCTATCATGGTGGTGACAGAAGGCAGCAAGAAGAGTGGTTGTGATCGAGACTGGAAAGGGAAAAGGTTTGGTCGAGGTGATGCCTCGACAGGTAACAAGAAGGCACGGGTGGATGATCGCCGGGTAGCCACACCGGGTACGGGAGTGAGAAAGTGCGGCAAATATGGGAAAGAGCATGGTGGTGTGTGTAGATGGGGGTTGAACATCTGTTTCAAGTGTGGGAAGCCTGGTCAGATGGCTAGAGATTGTAGGGGCGCGAGATGCTTCAACTGTGGGAAAAGTGGTCATATGAGTAAAGACTGTATGAAGCCGAGGGCTGAGGGTTCCGGCGTGAAGAAAACGGGGAATGAAGGACCGAGGGCATGCGCCAGAGCTTTCACCATGACAAGGGAGGACGCTAGGACGGACCCCGATGTTGTGTCAGGTACGTTTCTAGTAGATCACACCCTTGCTTCTGTGTTATTTGATTCTGGTACTAGTAGGAGTTTTATTTCTGCTATTTTCTTTGCTAAATTGCCTGTTAGTAGTAAATGCATTGATGAGCCCTTTGACGTTGAAACTGCTATTGGTGAGTCCACTAGAGTTACGGATATGATAGAGGACTGCACCATAGAATTAGAAGGTCATAGGTTTGCTTCTAAGCTACACGGATGCCCCTATGTGGATTTGATGTAGTACTAGAGATGGATTGGTTAGCAACCTATGAAGCAAATATCGTGTGTCGAAAGAAGATGGTTAGACTGACGCCGCCTGACGGAAGTCCGGTGATAATATACGGCGATCGGGTTACGACGATTCCAAAAGTGATTTCGATGGCGGTGGCGGGAAAGTGCATGAGGCGTGGATGCAGCGCTTACTTGGCCTACGTGAAAGATGTGGACACGTCAACACCCCAATTATCCGATGTACCGGTGGTGTGTGACTTTCCCGATATATTTCCCGAGGACCTATCAGGTGTGCCACCGGATCGCGAAATCGAATTTGAAATTGACTTGATACCCAGTGTCCAACCTGTCGCTAAGGCACCGTATCGGTTGGCTCTGACAGAGATGAAGGAGTTAATGGAGCAACTGCAAGAGTTACTCGATAAGGGTTTTATCAGGCCGACTATCTCTCCTTGGGGTGCTCCGGTCTTATTCGTGAAGAAGAAGGACGGTAGCATGAGAATGTGTATCGACTACCGTGAGCTGAACAAGTTGACGGTAAAGAATCGGTATCCGTTACCGAGGATTGACGACTTGTTCGATCAGCTCCAGCGTGCCAGTTGGTTCTCAAGGATAGATCTTCGATCTGGCTACCATCAATTGAAAGTGAAGGAGCAGGACATTCCTAAAACGGCTTTTCGTACGCGTTATGGACACTATGAGTTTCTCGTTATGTCCTTTGGTTTAACCAACACGCCAGCTGCTTTTATTGATTTGATGAATCGAGTGTGTCGGCCGATGTTGGATAAATCAGTGATTGTGTTTATCGATGATATCTTGATTTATTCAAGGAGCGAAGAAGAGCATGTCGATCACATTCGGGAAGTGTTGGAGACTTTGAGAAAGGAGAAAGTGTATGCTAAGTTCTCTAAGTGTGCTTTTTGGCTACGCGAGGTGCACTTTCTGGGTCACGTGGTAAATGCGGAGGGAATCATGGTGGACCCAGCAAAGGTTGAGGCCGTGATGCAATGGAAGTCTCCCAAGACGCCATCCGAGATTCGTAGCTTCTTGGGATTAGCAGGCTACTACCGAAGGTTTATTCAGGACTTTTCCAAAATAGCCTCACCTTTAACTATGTTGACTCGTAAGGACGTGAAGTTTGTGTGGGGTCGAGAGCAGGAGGGTGCCTTTGAGGAGTTAAAGACAAGACTAACATAAGCTCCTGTCTTCACATTGCCCGCGGGAAGTGAAGACTTAGTGGTTTATTCAGATGCTTCGTACTCGGGATTGGGTTGCGTGTTGATACAGAGAGGCAAGGTTATAGCCTATGCATCCCGACAACTGAAGGTTCATGAGGTTAATTATCCTACTCATGATTTAGAGTTGGCGGCAGTGGTACCCATGTATGTATGATGATGTTTACGGATGTTTTGTGTTATGTTCATGCTTAGAACAGTGTGAGTAAGCTTAGAACAACGTAATATGATGTTTGGGACTGAAAACGACTTAAAAACATGTTGAACAGGTTGCTAATGCGCCTACATAAGGCTCATGCGCCTAAATATTGCCTTAGAATTATTAAATGTTGCTCATGCACCCAAACAGTAGCTAATGCGCCTAGTTTACTGCCTTAGAAAGTTAAGTATGCCTCATGTGCCTGAGCAGTAGTTCTTGCCCCTAGAAAAATTGGCTAAAAAGACTAAGTACGGGGTCATGCGCCCCAATAGTACTCATGCGCCCAACCTTATATTCAGGCGCCTAAGTACAGGCTCATGCGCCTGAATAGTTCATGCGCCTAACAGTTAATTGGTTAAGTGTAGGCCGATACGCCTACATAGTGGTGAAACGCCTGAACAGGGTTGAAGCGCCCAAATAGTGTTGGTGCGCTCAACACTTAGAATTTATTGTAGAATTTTCGTGGGAGTCTGTGCAGTTAGGGTTTTGACTAATTATTGACTAGGGTTTAATAAATACTCATTTGCATGATAATGCATGATTGTTATGACCCTTATCATTATTATTATCATTATTATTATTATTATTGTTGCGGTTATTGTATTATTATGATAATTATTATTATTATCTTATAATATGTGACTCCACGTCGTATGTGTATGACTGCAACGTAAAGTATTATCATTAATAAGTGGAAGATTAATGATGAAGAAAAGTGGAACGAAAATAAATAAGAAAAGGCTTGCAAGCAAATGTAAGGAGGTGTACACCCAATGAAGGTGTTAGCTCAACTGTGTGCGGGTTAGCTACCCCGAAGGATGCACACTGCGGTCCAATCTTTGTGATTGACCATATGTATGGGATCTTTGCCGCTTACTCTAGGTGACTAGATCCGCTTTGTGCACAATGTTCGTGATTTAATTACCACAGGTCCAGCACCAGCACTCATGCATAATGTTTGGGGTATAGCGCATGGCATTGATCCAAAAGGAAAGAGGAAAGATATGTGGTGCATATACATGCCCTAGGTGACTGGATCAGCTTCGTGCACAATGTTCGTGATTAATTACCACAGGTCCAGCACCAGCACTAGTGCATAATGTTCGGGGTATTGTACATGTCATCGAAAGTAATGAACATACGAATGAATGTAACGAACGTATGAAGGAAAGTAATGAACGTAGGAATGAATGTAACGAACGTATGAAGGAAAGTAATGAACGTAGGAATGAATGTAACGAACGTATGAAGGAAAGTAATGAACGTACTAATGAATGTAACGAACGTATGAAGGAATGTAATAAACGTACGAATGAATGTAAGGAACGTATGAAGGAATGTAATAAACGTACGAATGACTGAAATGAATGTATGAATGAAAGTAAGAAACGTACGAACGAAAGAAAGAGTTCATGAGCGAATGCGAATGTTAATGATGAACGGTAAAAGAATGAAAGCCAATGAATGAATGATGAAGATAATAATGATATTATTTATGTGTACGTATGCTGTGAGACTGCATGCACGTAGAGAACGGTTTAACAAAAGAAAAGTATATTTTATTATAAAACTAGAACTCACTTAGCAACGCTGACTTTTTATGTGTTTCCAGTTGACAGGTAGTGTTACTGAGGATGGCACGAGGCGGCTACTCAACTCTTTGGGATGGCATTCTTTTGTTTAATGCTTTTGTGATGTAATACAACCATAGATATTTTGTAATTGATGTATGTTGTATTAACTGGCAAAAGCATTTATAGTAAATTAAAAGTTAATTCGAAGTTTCCGCTGCATGATTTTATTAAGTTAATGCAAATATATGATTTATGTGCGATGATAGACCAGCTGTGAGGTGCCCGGGAACGGTGTCTTACATTCATGAACATATTGATTGAAGGTATGTTTATCGTCTTAAACTCATACTTGGTTAATATTTTGATGCAAATGATCTTATCATGTTTTGAGTTAATTAGGTATTTAACATGTACCTCACACTCAAAAGCATGTTAAGGTTAACCATCTACATGTAATGTATGGTAGAACTTACAACATCTTACTTCACCAGGTTCCTTAAAATGTGAAATCTCATGTTACTTGATCCTCATTGGGATTATTTTATTTTTGATCCTTTTATCACTTTTGATCCACATTGGGATTCTTTTCACTTCACTTTGGAAGGTGATCTGTTAGGATTCTTTTATTTCATTCATTTTGAATGATTTTTTATTTTGTTTGTTTCATCCAAGTAGGATGTGTTCCTCATTGGAAATCTTGATGGATCATGACATCAGCACTATGTGCTTGGTTCTCTTGGTCTTTTCTCAGCAAAACAGAAGAGAAACTGATGTTAGTAAAAGAGATTCATATGATATCTTTACCTGGTGTTTTTAGGTTGCTACACACACATACATTTGGATAAGCTAATACCAACACACACTATGAGATGAGAGCTTCACAGTTGAATATAAGCTTTAGTTTATCACTTGCACGTATCT
Organism: Flaveria floridana; assembly: GCA_018326465.1. Lineage (NCBI taxonomy): Eukaryota > Viridiplantae > Streptophyta > Magnoliopsida > Asterales > Asteraceae > Flaveria > Flaveria floridana. Next base: position 6,112 of record BJCO01791819.1, on the reverse strand, counting down.
TCTCTTCCAAGTTGAGCCTACACGCATATCAGATAAGTCATGTTAGTCATTCAAGATTTATAAGTAAGCACAGTGAATGATATAATGACTGTAATTATATTATTTCCCAAGTATAATCCATACACTTCTTTTTTTTAAATTGTTTTGTATTTTTGGAATATTTGAATGTTTTTGTTGATTTTAAATTTGACTCAAAGTTAATCATGCCAATTTGATTAACCGTTTTTCAGCACAATCTCTCAAAAGGTGATATCTAGTTTCAATATGGTTAGTTTTTTAGTGTTGAACTGGATTATTTGTTATAAACATAGCTGTTGTGTTGTCAACGTGAATCGGAGTGTGAAAGAAGTTAAAACCATAATCAAGCATCCGGTTTTGAATCCAGAGAACTTGAGAACAGCATGCTGATGCTGCTATATACTCAGCTTTAGCTGTCAAAACAGATACGTTTGTCTACTTCTTGCACTGCCAGGAGGCCAGTCTGGGACCAAGAAATGGACAACCGTCAGAAGTGGATTTTCTATTGAAATTGCATCCCCCATAATCACTATCAGTGTATGCATAGAGATTGAAATCTACTTCCTTTGGATACCATAATCCAAGAGCAGGCTTACCCTTAAGATATCTGAATGTCCTCTTGACTGCATTCACGTAGGATTCCTTGGGATCTGCTTGATATCTGGCACATACACAAACACCAAACATAATGTCAGGCCTACTGGCTGTTAGATATATAATTGAGCCTATCATAGAATGATAGTGAGGCTGATCCACTGATTTGCCTTCAGGATCTGGACCAATCTTCACTTTAGTGTCAACAGGAGTTCTGATGGACTGACAATCAGTAAACTTGAACTTCTTCAACATTGTTGCCACATATTTTGATTGATTAATGAAGATTCCATCTATTGTTTGCTGGACTTGCACTCCTAGAAAGAATATGAGTTCCCCTATCGCCGTCATTTGAAATTTTGAATGCATGAATTCTTCAAATTCTTTAGAGAGAACCTTGTTTGTTGAGCCAAAACTGATATCATCCACATATATTTGAACCAACAACATGTCTTTTCCTTTTCTTTTTCTAAAGAGAGTCTGATCAATCTTTCCTCTTTCATACCCATTTTTTAGAAGAAAGGATGAGAGAGTCTCGTATCACTTCCTTGGAGCTTGATGAAGACCGTACAAGGCTTTGTCAAGCTTGTACACCCTATGTGGAAAATCTAGGTCTTCAAATCCAGGAGGTCGACTCACATAGAGTTCTTCAGCAATCTCTCAATATTGAAAAGCACATTTTACATCCATTTGATAAACGATGAATTTCATGAATGCTGAATATGCTAGAAAGAGTCTTATTGCTTCTAGTCTGGCTACAGTAATTCTGCCACCTTATGAATCTCCACCAAATGCCACAGTTGTTCCTTGAATATGCTTGAAGTCATGAAGCAGGGAAAGATCTCCAGTCATGTGTCAGGAACACCCACTGTTCACATATCATAAACTGTTGGACCTGTATGAGTGACCCTGCAAGCACAAAGAAAACTAATTAGAGTGTGAAACCCAAGCCATGATGGTCTTGGGTTTGCCGTTCCTATCCATGATAGTAACTTTTTGGTACTTTCCTATAATTTATGACTTGGGTGATGTGTTAAATTTCTGTTTATGCCTTGGGTGTTTCATCACATCTGCATCAACTAAAGAGTCAGAAGAGTATTCAAACCTTTGATCCCTATTTCTCTTAAAAACTTGAACCCGTTTTTTATTATCATACTTCCTTTTTGAATCATGAAAATGATGAGTTTGTCTGAAGTTATGGTTTAAATTTCTTTGAGTTCTTTTTAACCCTTTTAGATTGCTCAAATCATCATCAGACCTGGAAGTCTTGAATAGTTTATTATAAGAATGACTGTTGATTTTTGGTTTTGCAGAATGCTTGGTGAAATGGACTTGTTTTGAGGAATTCTCAGTCCCTTTTATTTGAAGAAACAATCAGATGTGTTGTGGTTTGTCATATCATAGACAGAACAATATTTGTTAAAATAACAATTTTTGGTGGAATGATTTTTCATGTCACGGGTTGAGCAATATTGATTGAAAAAGCACCTATCTGTTCTGTGATTTGACATTTCACACACATCACAATACAAGTGTTTGTTTCTAGACACTGATCCTGGTGTTGATGTCTCAGTGACTTTACCAGATTTGGACTGAGCATCAGTTTTTGATTTTGGTGAGGAATCATGATCAGTCCTTTTAGTAGCTTGTTTCACAACACTACTAGTCTTGATTTTCCTTGACTAATTTTTCTTCCTTAAAATTTTCCTAACCTCCTTTTCTAGTTGGTTTACATGATCTTTATTAAAAATGTCAAAACCAACTCCTTGTTTTGGTTTTGATGATTGGGGGTCTGATCTGATCTTTGATTTTGAAACCACCGAATGTTTACTTCTGATTTTTGGTGAAACTTTGTCTGATTTGATTGAATTCTTAGGAGATTTGATCTCACAATCAGATCCATTTTCAGTAGATGGTTTCACAGAATCATTAGATATCTTTTTTTCTTTTGAGATTGTAGGAACAAATTTCACAAAAGGCACTATGGATTTGACAGGACTTGTTGGCTTAATAACATTCACTATCTTGTCTGAGTACTCTTTGATTTTGATAGGATGACCTAACTTAATTTTATCCTCATTTGTTTCAATGTAAACACTTGGTTTGTTTTGAGGATTAGTGAGTTGAGTTACTATTGACTTAGGTTCAATAGTTTTAGGTTCATTTTCATAAAAAAGAGTGACAGACTCAGGCATGACAGTGTAGTTATCATTATTTGGTGGGGAACATGAATTGTATCCAATCCCAGTCATATCATTGTGCTCTTTCTATGAATCAAGCATCTCTTGCAGCTTAGCTGATGACAGTTGAAACTTTTCAAGTTTCACTTTAGTAACTGACTACTCAGCCTTGGATTGGGCTAGCAGGTCAGTGAGTTTGTCATTTTCAACTGCAAGAGTGTACTTTTCTCCATGCAGTTTTTCTATATCAAAAATGAGAGATTTGATTTTTATTTCAAAGCATTTGATATCTCTTTTATACATTTCATATTTTACCTTTTCTTCTTTGATTTTAGCAGCCAATTTGTGATTGTGCTCACGATAACCCCGTAATTCGGCAATGCATTTATCACTACACAGATTAGATTTTACCTCAGATGGCATTGGAGTTGGGCCATCATTAATGTGAGCCATGAGAGCATGATTTTGAAATTGAGGCTTCACTTCCTCAACATATAAGCTCCAATCACATACTCCATCTTGTCTAATGACAAGTGCATTTGAAGTAGATTGGTTGGTTCCATGAGCTTGATTTGTAAGTTATGGCTGACTCTGATATGGATGTTGATGTTGTTGTTGGTGATGATACTGCTGCTGTTGATGATTGCTTGACTGATAGCTTGAGTTTGGTTGTGATGTTAATTGGCCTAGAGTGTTCCTTTGAAAGCTATTGTCGTCTCTTCTAGGAGTATTGCATTCTCTTGAAAAATGGCCAGTCATACCACAGTTGAAGCATTTGACCTTGGATTTGTCATATCCAAGCTTTGTATTTTCATTCAAGCTCAGTTTTCTTCCTTTGCTGAAAAACTTCTTGGATCTCATTGGTATCATAGCCATTTGCCATTGCAGATCCATTTCTTCCACATCATCTGGATCCATTTCTTCCAAGTCTTCTTGGATCAGGTTGGCAGGAGTGAGTCTGCCTCCTAAGTATGCTTCAAAGCTTGCAACAAAGGCATTATAAGTAGCCTTTTGCTCTCCATATCTTTGGTCTTCAGACAAGCCAGTGGGAGTGGTAGTAAACCCTGTTGATTGGGCTGATGTTGATGGCTTGTTTGTTGATGGTGCAGCAATGAAACCAGTTGTCTTCACTTGATCTCTTGAGGAGAGAAAATCATCATCTTCAGTAATGAAGGCATTTTCCACAGAGTGAGTGTCGGATGGAAATTTGTAAACTTCAACAACTCTAGTCCACCAAGGTTCCTGCTCTTTTCATCAAGTTCAAGAGCTTCATTTTTGGCTATCATGATGTCCAAGTTGGTACTCTCAAGATCAAGAGTGTTCTTAAGCATGGTAACATTTTGTTTCCAGCTTTCAGGAAGGTTGTGAAGCATTTTCTTGCTCAACTCTTTGACTTTATATGTAACCCCCATAATCTCAAAATCATTCACCAACTACACAAATCTATGCCATTGTTTAGAGATTGACTCCCCCGTGGAGTGATGAAACGTTTCATATTGATTAACAAGTTTGTCCTTGTTAATTTCAGCCACTTCACTGCTGCCTTCACACATAATCAGCAGTGCATCCCAAACAGCTTTAGCAATTCCATACTTCTCAAGCCTTTTCAGCACATCCATTTTCAGTGCTTGAGTCAGAATGGAATAAGCTTTGAGATCAATTTTTATCTTTTTGTAATCGTCATAATCAAGAGTACGATCCTCTATGGGTATTCTTGTGGTTTTGTATAGAGCAGCCTGATTAGCAGAAAGTGTTACAGGAATGTGAGGCCCTTTGCATATAGAAATCCAATAGTCCAGATCTACACCTGTAGTGTAATTCATAAACCTAATCTTCCATTGCTTGAACTCAGATTTGTGTTTAAGCATAGGAGGTTTAGGAGTATGACCAAGTTCAGAGAAATTATATGAATTCATGTTAATAAGCTGTTTTTAACTTGATTAAGTAGTGATTAGGTTGATTATTAAGTCCTCCTAGTCCAGTAAGTCCAAAAACAGTCTTATAATACCAGATCTGCTCAGCGAATAGTAGAAAGTTGTTAGAACTTCTTTTGTTCAGTTTCTGATTTTAATTTCTGGTATGCTTTTATGTTGAGGTTGCTGTTCACAGGTCTGTTTTTAGAGGTTGATGATGAATGAACAGTGACCGATGAGTTATTTCAGCAGATATTCACTTTGTACGCTAAATAGAGGTAGGTGAACACTCTATTAGCAACTCAATCACCAAATCAATGGAGTTCAACTTAGATCTGAGCAGATCTGAAGAAGAACCGAGAGCCAAAGCTCTGATACCAATTGACTGGGTGTGAGAATGATATTCTCTGTTGTTATGAAACAACAAGGACCGAATATGATGATTGAGTCAGTGATTATATGGCGGAATCATAAAAACACAGAACATTGAATGCAAGAAATACTAATAAATGCTTCTTTGTATTGATTGAGTTAAACAGTTACAATAAATGCTAGGATTTGAGCAATATACAGTAACCGATCAACTTGGGGACAAAAGACAGATCTTCGGATTGTCTAAGGTTTTTCTAAAGTCTGAAAGCCTAAGTCTAAAATCACCTCACATACGTGGTTGTCTGTTCTAATTATAGGCTGACATGAAGCCTTTACAAAAATGACTAAACTACCCTTATACATAATCTAGTCTAAGTACAAAAGGTCTTCATCAACATTTCTTTTGTTCATCCGCATTGACTAATGCGGATGAGTTGAAGTCCATCAACATTTGTTTTTCTTCAACCGCATTAGTGTTTGGTCATCAGCATTGAGAAATGCGGATGAACAAACACTTAGCACATTTGTTGCTGATCATCCGCATTAGTTAATGTGGAAGAGTAATTCCTTGGCAACATTTGTTCGGTTGTCCACATTTGTCAATACAGAAGAACAAATACTTGTCAACATTCGTTCTTTGGTTATCCGCATGGGACACACAAATTTCAAAAACATTAACAGATTGGTCAAGGGAAATCATGTCATTGGTTTGCCCCAGAAAGAATTTCAGTTTATTGAGCACTGTTCAGCATGTCTTAAAGGAAAACAACATAAATCTTCCCACAAGCCAAAGCTAGTGAACTCAAATGATTCTCCATTGAAGTTACTTCATATGGATCTATTCGGACCAACTCATGTTATGAGTATTGGAAAGAAACAGTATTGTTTGGTGATCATATATGACTTTTCCAGATTTACATGGGTCTTCTTCCTACTTCATAAAAACAAAGCGTCCCAACTAATAAAAGATTTTATCACTAAAATTGAAAACCAACTTGATCATAAAGTTAAAACAATTAGAAGTGATAATGGGAC
>BJCO01791816.1:0-32560 GCA_018326465.1 Flaveria floridana | reverse complement strand
AAACTACTGAAAATAAACACAACTACTGAAGATGTCTAACAGCTGACATCTTCTTACAAAAGACAAGTGTTAAACTACCACAACTACTGAAAAGAAACAACTGAAACTACAACGTCTGAAGAACATGTTCTTAGACATTTTACAAAGTACTGAAATACAAAAGAAAACTACTGAAAAGAAACTACTGAAAGGAAACCATCATAACAACTGAAAAATACTTCTTCAGCTGTTGTGACAAACTCTGAAGGCTTCAGTACTTGACTTCAGACATGAACCTCAGTTGTTGTCATCAGCTGATGTCTTCAGTTGTTGTCATCAGCTGATGTCTTCAGTCTTTGTCTTCAGTCTTTGTACTTCAGCTGATGTCTTCAGACTTTGTACTTCATCTGATGTCTTTAGTCTTTGTACTTCAGCTGATGTCTTCAGTCTTTGTACTTCAGCTGATGAAGTCTTCAGTCTTTGTCATCATCAGCTGATGAAGTCTTCAGTCTTTGTCATCATCAGCTGATGAAGTCTTCAGCAGTTGTTGTGATGTCTGTAGGACTTAAACGTTTTTCTGATCTGGCTCATTGGTTCTTTTGGTCCAACAATTATTCATATCCAGCTTGTACATATCCTTTTCTTGGGAGATCTGAGAAGCACCAACTCTTGAGGAATTGATACCCCAGGTTTGAGGATAATGCACTCATGTTTGTAAAAGCATTTGGTACTTTTGATCACAGAATTAAGAAACAATCAAGAGATTGTGTTCAAGCTGTTTGACAAAGTGAACTTTGTCAAATTTTAACTTACCATTGGATACATCACCTCTACTAGAAATATATCCTCCGACTTTACCTCCAAATTGAACAGGACCTCCATTAAAATGTTGAAATTATTTAAGAACTGATCTGTTCCCTATCATGTGCCTAGAGCATCCACTATCTACAATCCAAATGTTTCCATTTTTGTCATATGGATGTCCCTGCAAATAAGGTGAAAAGATTAGTTACTATCGGAAGCCCAATCCTTATTGGTCTTGAGCTCTTCCAATTTTGATGACATAATTAAACCAAAATGTAAGCATGGGTTTTTAACTATGGTTTGGGAAGAAGAGGTTTGGGCTGCATCATCTTGTCTGATTTTCCATTCATCCTATGATTGATCAGTGTAGATGAGCCTGAAGAGGCTTGAGCAGCATTACTGTCTTATGAGGCTTTTCTTTTCTTGGAGCCCCCTTTTCTTCCAAAGCAATCTTCTTAGAAGAGTTCAAAGGATTCCTTTTATTTCTTTGCTTGGTCTTAGGCTTTTCTTCTGAAGCTATTTTCCTTTATGAAGAATGAGTTTCTTCCAAAAGAAAACTGGCTTTGGAAACAAGCTTTCCTTTCGTTAACATTTGAACCATGTGATAGGGTGCGTGAAACCTTCCTTGATTCCTTCTTTCATAACATTATTTGCATAATGTGTGCTTTTAGGATTGTAGTAACAATCTTTTGCCATGTGATTGTGCAATCCACACATTATGCATTCAATGTTAACTTTGGTTGGGCATGAAGGCTATTTCTTGCACTTCTTATCTTCTTTATCATCCTTTCCCTTCAACTTCTGATTCTTCAGCTGGATAGGAGTACTAGTACTACACTCATTTCCTGAATCAGTGTTTCCATCCACTTGGAATCCAGCTTAAATGAACACACTCTTTTGTCTAGGGTCTATCTTTATCTTGGACTCATCCACCTTCTTAGCAGTTTTCTTAGTTGCTTTGATATTGTTCCTTTTGTCTTTGGTGGTCAGAGGTTTATTTTCAGCTGTGTGCATTAGGTTTTCTACCTTGTCCTTCACTGTGGTTGTGGTCTTCATTATTACATCATTCTTCTTCTCAAAGGAGAGTGGATCAGCAGTTGCAACCTACTTCTAATTAGTTCTACACCTTGGTTGTTGACATATAAGAGTGTGGTGGAGAAATTTCATTGGTTCCCAATCCACTCTTATTCTGATAGCACACCTTTGAGTGGGAGGATGATGCAATAATGTTGTTGAAGTTATGCTCTTGAATAGTATACTTCTCTTATTTAGCCTCAGCTATTACTAGTTGGGCTTGAGCCTTAGTCAACTTAGAAATCAAATCTTTTACTTGAGTCCTGGTAGTTTGAGTGTTCAAGCTTTAAAGAGGAAACAATCTTTTTTAACTTATCAATTTTAAGTTTATAGTCAGATTCTGCTCTCTTGAAATCAAATTTTAGTATATTTAAAGACTCAATATCAGATTTGATTTCCATGTTGTAGTCCTGATACATTTTAACCTTAGCTATGCTGGCATGAGTGCAAAGATGTTCATATGCCTTAATATCACCTGTTTCGGCCATGAGAACTTGAGCTGGAGTTATATCTTGCACCATGAAGCTCCAATCAACTTCTTGAGTAACAACTGCAGTTTGCTGTCCAGTTTGTTTGGTTGTAGCCTTTGGGGTAACATGGTCTTGAGAAGCTTGAGTGGCTCCATGATTAGATCTTGGAGCTTTGCATTCCCATGCAAAATGATCAGTTTGGTTACAGTTGTAACACTTGGCTTTTGACATATCAAACCCAAACTTGCTGTTAGTTAGCTTCTGGGGAAACTGCCTTCTAGCTCTTTTAAAGAACTTTTTTGCTCTGTAGGTTAAAAGAGCCATTTGTTGGACAATGTACATGTTTTCAACATTGTTTAGACTGAAACACTCTAGATCATCAATACAGAATTGAAAGTCACTAGAGTGGTCATTTCTTAAAGCAAAAGCACAAATATCCTGAAAAGGACTCTGTTGAACTTGTTGAGACTTGGGTGTCTCCCGAAATGTGATGTAGACCCAAAAGAGTTCTTGACCATTCAGCAACATGTAGGGCATTGTTGATAGAAGGGTTTGAGATTTTATTCACCTGATGGCCTTTTTGAGACTCCATCTCCATACGGTATCCATCAAGGATTCCATGTAGTTCAGTCATGGTGAGTGTGTTCAAGTTTTCCGTTCTCTTGATAGAGACACAATAGAAAGTCCACTCATAAGGAAGTACACTCATGAACATTCTGACTATGTCTGTTTTCTCAAGAGTCACACCCATAGAATGAAGAGATGCAATTAGGTCCACGTATCTGAAGTATTTTTGGCTTAAGGTCTCACCAGCAATGTGAGTGAAGTTTTCACACTACTGCTTCAGTACATCCTTCTTGGACTCTTTGGATTCTGAGGAACCAGACTACATTAATGTCAAAGCATCAAAAAGTTCTTTGGCTATAGTGCAATGCTCAAAGCCAACCATTATGGAGTTTGGTATGACAGTGAGTAATACAGTCATTGCTTTGTTATCGATATCCATCTTGTTAAAGTGTTCATCTGAGTAGTCTTCAATTTCCTTCTCTATCATAGTACCATCACCGGTTGAGGAAGCCACTTTTGGTTTGTAAGGACCATGAGTGACAGATTTCCACAACCGGGTATCTTGATACTTGATGAATCCTTCAATACATTAACACCAACGTCTGAAATTATCAGGGATGATAATAGGAGCCTTAGTCATGGTTCCCATCTCAGTTTCAGGATTACTTTGAGTGAGGGCCATTGGGGTAGAGTGAATGAGTTTTAGGAAGTAATGGTGATTTGGGATGGTTATATCTCATAATCAAGAGCCAGGATGCTCTGATACCAATTGCAGGATCGATATTGTTCTATCAACGCAATATTATCTCTCAAACTCACGAAATTTCACTCTTGATGAAAGAAGAATCTCAAACTAAGTTAATAATAATATACTAAGCAGCATAGAAGATATGATTTTTAAGATACTTGTATATATTACTTCTGAACTAAAAGTGTACAAGACTCTTACAAGCATATGTAGATGAGTTACAATGAGAAACAATATATACTACTATCTACAGCCGGTTACACTATGAAAACCAGCTGGAACTTACATCTAAACAAATACTATATTATTGGACATAAGGTATCTAAGATAAAATATTATCCTAGTTTAGGCAATCATGACATGTGCATGACTTAACTTTTTGCTACCAACTAACCATAGTAACTGTACTAACCAATAAGGAATAAACAGTGAAATAAATTATGGTCAACTACATGGGCGTGGGAAAGCACCATGCAGTACATTAGAGATTGCAGCGGCTTGTCAGAAAGGCCATACTTATATCCACTAGTTCATAGTAGATTCTTCCGAAGGTAAACTACCTTCGGAAGAACAAGTTATTCCGAAGCCATTTATACTTCGGAAGAGTCTACTTCTTCCAAGACTTGTGCCGGCATTCAAGGCTTTATCCTTTGGAAGTCTTTTGCCTTGAAATCTTCCAAGTGTTTGTCTTCGGAAGATGGCATCACTTTGTCTTCGGAAGACATAGTTCCTTCTTAGGATGTTCTTCTTTATTAATCCTTGGAAGTGTAGCTTTGCCTTCGGAAGTCTTTGTCAGTTGTACCAAAATTGTTCTAAGTGTTGTTTTGGTTGCAGTAGCCTTACTTGACCTAACAATTGCTATAATGTTAAGTTCAGTTGCAAATTTAGAAGTTGAACTTAGTTTTATATCTCTATGTGCATTTGATCTCTTAAGACAACGAGATATAATTTTGAAAATTGAAGTGTTCAAGTGGGTACAATGAAATACCAGCAGAACAGTTAGAATATCTGCTTTGATTATTAAGAAATGTCAAATATGGTTGCTTTAATGTGGAATTAAATTGTTTAACATTACAAGTTACTCTTTGTGTGATACCAAGAAAGCGTCAATTGCTATATTGGATGGAGGATATGATTTCTTAAATTGCTTTTGATAAGTATGTCACATTTATTATATACATCGCTAAATGTGCAAACCTATATATATATATATATATATGTGTGTGTGTGTGTGTGTGTGTATATATATACATAGGGTTAGGATCTTTTCAAAACTTTTAAAAATCGCAAGAATCACGAGAACTCATCTACACCCTTAGATTATTTGATCTATGATTGAAATTAACAATGGTAATTTAGTAATTAAAGAGAGGATTAGGGAAACTTAATTAATTATTGAAGCGTATTATATGAACTTCTATTTTCTCTCTTCCTTTAATATTGCAACTCTCCAATTTTAAATTTTCTCAATCTCCAACCCTAGAAGCCGTAACCCTCACCTCTCTCAATTATGTTTTCCTATTTGCAATTTCTAATATATTCTCAAAAATCAGCCAAAAGCGTATTCAAATCCAAAGCATGCTGCTTCCAATGATTTCATTTCATTCTATAGCTTTACTTATGGCATAACTATGCTTAGATTTTACAATTGGCTCTATATTAGAGGTATCGTTCTTCGATTAACCCAAAAGTTTTATATATATTGTTTAATATTTTCTACATTTTATTAAGTTGCGTTCTTTTTGATTTTGGAATCTTTGCATTCGGATTGATTATGTAATTTGATATTAATATTAGCTTAAGCTTGGGGTATGAGTTTGGTGCTGCATCGTATAAATTAACCCAAAATTTCTATTTTGAAGAATAAATTGGTCATTCATCAAAATTAATAGATAATAAATGTTAATTTGTTTTTGACCTATTATTTAACAATGCATTTGATTGTTCTTATATTTTAAATAAAAAAATTAGATGTTGTCTCATGGTATGTATTTGTTATTTGCACGTGATAAAATTGTTATGAATAGAAGGAATTTGTTATCTATGGTAGGAATTGTTTATTAATGTATACAAGAGGAATCTTTGCTTATCCTTTTAGTTTCTTAATTAAGAATTCAAAGGAATTCAACTTTTGATCGGATGAGTAGCTCATTAAGGAATATGTTATACATGTTTCTAAGTTTCTACAAAATGAACAAAATAAACTAGTAAAAGGTAAAAGGCAATTCTAGGACGGTTTCTTCACAAAAACGATACAAGAATGGTAAAAGACAACGCATGAGTGGAATCTTTATGGAGAATAAAACAAAATAGTTGAGCAGGAAAAAAAATCATTTAATGTCACTATTAGTGTTCCACATATCTCCATATATATCCTTTATTTACATATATAAGTTTGCTAAAGAAAAGTAACCTTTGTTTCACATATATGTAATTTAGTTATTTATAAATATATAAATGTTTTATATATACATAAATTAGTTAAATTACATATATGTAAAATAAGGTTCATATGTATGTACACTTTTTGATGCCTACTATTTTTGAGAGAAAATAATTGTCAAGGAAAAAACAAAAAGTCATGAATATTTCTAAATAGGGTAAAATTTAGATTATGCTTAGTTAATTTTGAATTTATTAATGGTTTTATATAAGATTATATATATGAAATTTTTTAATTAAAATCACGTTTATATAATTTACATATATGTAATTTATAATTTATATATATTAAAAGACCATAAGTTTGAAAAATTGATAATCATCTCGAATATCTATATAAATGTAAATAGACGATCCTTTGAAGATTTGCAGATAGAAAGTAAAAGATCAAATTTGAGAAAATAAACTAATAGTATAAAGATTTACGTTATTAAAAAAGAAGTATAAAGATTTATATATATGTAAATAGACGACGAGATAAAAGGGTGGTCTATTTAAAGATTTACTTATATGTAAAAAATAAAAAGTATATCTACATTTATTTATTTTTTATATATTTAAATAGATTTTAATAATTTAATCGTATTCAATTTGAAAAATTGAATGATTAAAATCAAAATGATTTTAACATAATTTATGAAACAATGATAGGAGAGAGAAATTATCAATCAATTAATTAATTAACTAATTAATTGGAGAGAGAAAATTTTAGTTGATTACCATCATACCTTTTTTATATAATTTTTAGTTTTTATGATTTGCAAAAAAAATGAATGGTTTACATTGGTTCTTCAAGTTCTGAAAATAACCAGAGTTCTTCAAATAACCGAACCCTATATATATATACTAGTTTTATTAAACCCGTGTAATACACGTGTTGAAAATATGAAAACAATATAATTCATAAATGTATAAATATTTCGTATGATTAAGTTACGTATTACTATAACAATGAAAAATAAAAAGTTACATTTATAAATTATAAATATTTAAATACTTTTTTAAATAATATAATAAATATTGACTCATAAAAAATTAAAACCAGTTGTGTTAAAATCACACTAATCTAAAATAAATAAATATATCAACAAATATTTTTTTTTCTTTTAAGTTTCTTATAAATTGAATCTTATTTAGCTATAAAAATATGTATAGTTCAAAACAATATGATTACACAATTAAGTTGATAATATAAGAAATTAAATTTAAAACAAAATGAATTATTACTATTAATTGAGTTTTTAAAATAAAAAACTTGACTAAAATAATATATAAGTTTAGGCGGGAAAAAATTTTTAATGAGTAACATGAGAGTGCCACGTGTCATTCTAGTTACTCTTATATTATATAGTATAGATATGTATATATATATGTATATATATATATGTATATGTATATATATAAATATATATATATATTTTTATATATATATATGTATATATATATATATGTATATATATATGTATATATATATATATTTATATATATATGTATATATATATGTGTGTGTGTTTCAGTATTACTTAACGAGCACTTCCTAAGTTTATAATAATGATAATAATATAATCAGTGTTTAAAGCAGGTCAGATAAGATTGCGCTCTCAAACAGAGCTCTGTGACATCTAAAGCATTGCGTGAGCCATCTCATTAGGACAACTTTTTGGAGGAAATAATGGTGGTGATGAAATTAGGAACTCTGTTAGGTGGAAGGACATTGGTACTTTTATATTTCATGTTTTTCTCAAAGGTAATGTAGGTAGCACAATGCAAGTACTATCTATATTATTAATAAATATTGTAATTATCTTTTTCTCCTCCGTCTTTATAATGATCTTTGTTGATAGTAGGCTTGGGCCAGTGAATTCTAAAGTCAATCAATGAAAGGTTGTGCTACAAAGAAAGCAATGAACAACAACTGTAAAAGCACATCTTGAAGAGGTAATTTTGCAATATTTAGGGTTCTTTTGGTCATTACTCGAGTGAATATAATTTAAATGGGTTGGAACAGGGCTAAAGTTGTCCAAAGTGTAATTTAAAATGCATAATACCTTAAAAATCATATTATAATGTTATCGTAATTTAGGACTTTAGTATTTCATAAATTCAATAAAAGTCTTTTGGTGGATGGCATTGCCAGACTCCACTATGTTTTTTTTTTTGGGATTTTTTATAAATTTACCTATGTTTTTTTTCTTGATGAAACAATGTAATTTAAATACTCAATTGTAACACAACTTGTGAGAAGGTAGTGTTTATAGTTGTTTCTGGTGTAACAAAATGAAATCACCGGATAGTCGTAACCAGGCACATGACTGTTTGTAATTTGCAATATATATAGTAACTTGAGAAGAAAAATAATCAGAATGAAAGAAGTAAGTAAATATAATGAGTTTGCCTTGATCCAAACATTAAAACTTGGTCATGCCCCACCACTTCTAGTGTGGTGGTACTAACCTTGGTTTCAAACATGGAGGTTGGGGGTTCGAAGCCCACTAACAACAAACTTGATGATTAGTTGTTCAAAAATTTGTTTCAAACTTGCTTATGTGTTCTGTTAAAAAGCAGCAATCTGATTGATAGTTTCAATTGGCAGTCTCAAACACCCTCTTAGAATCGTATTTAATATGTTGTGTAATCATTACATTTTGTCAATTATTATTATGACTAACATAATCACATTGACTTTGTGTTGACCCTTGCAGCAAGCAAAATCTTTTTGTTATAGAAGCTTGACAATTATCATAAGAACCGAAACAACTTGCAAATTTTATCTTCTTTTTTAACCTATAGCTATCTATCACAAATATCTGTTGCATATGCTTATGATGCTTATATTTGCAAGCCCAGACCTATAGTTTTGTGTCTATGTAGGTTGTTTATAGTTTTAACAACCACTGTAAGATTTAACTACATATAGGTTTTTGTTTCTACTTGGATTGTAGATATGTTCAACACTCCATTATTTATGTAAATACATATAAATGTTTTCAAATTTTCATGTTTAATATATTGAAAATTAGTTTTGATTGACATTTCTGTGAAATTCAATGAACAAAACCTTTTGCTTGTTAATTGATTTATAAAAGCAGTCATACCTGTAAGGCCCCGTTCTCGGGACGCTTACATTTGGATGTTCATTGCACATAATATTTAAAACATATTAAGATTCATTTGAATACTAAAAACGTTGCAGCGGAATAATTTAACAAAAAACATTTCTTGCATTAATAATCATTTTTGCCAAATAACACATCATTATTAAGGTTACAAAAACACATTTAATTGCGTTACATGACAAAAATATCATTTTTTCATAAGATGGATGCCAGTCTTTATTTGCCAAGTAACTTCACGCTCGTGCCATCCTCAGCAATAAATTACGTGCCAACTGAAAATGCGTAAGGTTCTAGTTTTATAAATTAAATACTTTTCATTTGTTTAAAACATTTTTTTACTTTCGTACATGATCATACATCAAACATACTGTAAGACCCCGATCCCGGAGAGCTCACAGTTGGTCTGTCATAGCATTATTACATAAAACATTACTCATTTCATAAAAAGTTGCAGCGGAATTAAGTTAACAAAAACCATTCATGCATATAATTAATCTTGCAAAATAATGCATCGTTGTAAGTTAGGGTTATAAAATAATCAATCAGTTGTATTACAGTAAAACAAAATCGATAAGCTTGAATGGATGCCAGTCTAGCCACGACGATTAGTTTCCCCTCGTATCATATTCAGCAATAATTACCTGCGAACTAAAAATGTATAAAAGTCAGCGTTGCTGAGTGAGTTCTAGTTTTTAAAAGTATTAAAATACCTTGTATAATTTATATATAAAAATATCCTTCTTGAATAAAATACATTACTTTCATGCGCGAGCACATATCATACGTACATCCAGATAATATTCATTATCATCATCATTATCTTTCTCATTCTTTGTTTCATTATAATCTTACACTTTCCTTTTGGACCAATGTGCAATACCTCGAACATTGTGCACGAAGCTGATACTGGGCCGAAGTCTATAAATAGACCCCTAACATTGTGCGCGAAGCGTGACCCAGTACCTAGGGTAGGTTACGAGGGTAATGTCAATCTCAAAGATTGACCTTGTGTACATCCTTTGGGTTAGCTAAACTATACACAGTTGAGCTAACGACAACGTGGTTGTGCACCTCCATTCTATTTGATTGCAAGACTTTCATTCATCCTTTATGTTTCACTTTCCATTATCATTAATCTTTCACTTTCTTTAACGATAATACTTTACGTATACAATACAATCACACTACGTAAAGTCACTTAATAGATACATAATAGGGAACATAAGAACAACCCAAAAATATGCATAAAATAAATAAATATAATCATCAAGTCAAATCAGGGTCAAAACCCTAAATTTCTGATTTCCCAAAATTTTAGAAAATTTTCAAAGTGTTCTAGCCGTATGAGCACTATGCAGGCACATGAGTCCTGCTCGGGCGCATTAACACTATGTGGGCACATGAGCCAACACTTAGGCGTCTAGGCATTTATTTTAGGTGCATGAGGTACCGTTCAGGTGCATGACTAACACTTAGGCACCTGAGCAAAATGGTTGGGCGCATGGGCTAACACCGCCTCAACTTGAATAAAAGTCTTGGACGACATCTTTGGAGACTTCCATTGCATCACCGCCTCAACTTTCACCGAGTCTACCATAATTCCTTTAGAATTCATCACGTGACCCAAAAATTGAACTTCACGCAACCAAAAGGCATACTTAGAGAATTTAGCATGCAACTTCTTTTTTCTAAGTGTCAAAAATACTTCGTGTATATGGCCGGCATGTTCTTCCTCACTTTTCGAATAAATCAGGATATCATCAATAAACACAGTCACTGATTTATCTAACATTAGCCGACACAGTCGGTTCATCAAATCCATAAAGGCAGTTGGCGCGTTAGTTAGACCGAAAGACATAACGAGAAACTCCTAGTGTCCATAACGCGTGCGGAAAGCTGTCTTAGGAATATCTTGCTCCTTCACCTTCAACTGATGGTAGCCAGATCAAAGATCAATCCTTGAGAACCAACTGGCACCTTGGAGCTAATCGAACAAGTCATCAATTCTCGGTAAGGGATTTCGGTTTTTCAGCGTTAACTTGTTCAACTCTCAGTAGTCTATACGCATCCTCATACAACCGTCCTTCTTCTTAACAAACAAGAGCGGAGCACCCCAAGGAGAGATGCTCGGTTGGATGAACCCTTTGTCCATCAACTCCTGCAGTTGAACCATTAGTTCATTCATCTCAGTCGGAGCTAATCGGTATGGTGCCTTGGCAACGGTTGAGCACTGGTATCAGATCAATATGAAACTCAAACTCGTGATTCGGTGGCACACCTGGTAAGTCTTCTGGGAACACATCCGGAAAGTGACACATAACTGGTGCATCAAACAATTTTGGTACTAACGTGTCCACATCCTTTATGTAAGCCAGGTAGGTACTACATCCCCGTTTAATGCACTTCTCTGCCACCGCCATCGAAATCACCTTTGGAACTGTAGTGACGCGATCACTGTAGACCGTCACTGAACTTCCATCGGGCGTGATTAATCAAATCATTTTCTTGCGACACATGATATTTGCCTCATAGGCTGTTAACCAATCCATTTCTAGTACTACATCAAATCCGCCTAGGGGCATCATATATAGCTTAGCAGGGAACCTATAGCCTTCTAGTTCTATGTCATAGTCTTCTATCATATGAAAAATTCTAGTAGACTTACCACTAGGTGTTTCTACATCAAATGGCTCATCTATACTTCTACTACAAATAGGCAACTTAGCACAGAAAGCAACATAAATGAAACTCCTACTAGCACTAGAATCAAATAACACAGAGACACAAATTTGGTTTACTAGGAACGTACCTGACACGATATCGGGGTCCACCCTAGCCTCCTTCATGGTAATAGTGAATGCTCTTGCGCTCACTACCTGCTCTTCATTCCCGATCTTCTTCTTCGCTCTAGAACTTTCGGCCCTTGGCTTCTTGCAATCCCTATTCACGTGTCCCTCTTCACCACAGTTATAACACCTCAACACCCTACAATCCCATGAAATATAACCAGGCTTCACACACTTGAAGCAAACATTTAACCCCAACCTGCACTCATTAGTATGCTCCCTCCCACACTTACCGCACCTCTTTACCCCCAAACCTACTAAAATCACCCGTCGATCATCCACACTTGCTTCTTGTTGTTTGGGGTAAAACCACCACGTCCAAACCGTTTCACGCTCCAGTTCTTGTCTCCACCACTCGTCTTCTTCACCTCCACCACAGCCTCCTCCCTTTCATCATACAATCTACGCCCAGGTCTACCACTAACCGAAAGGTACCCCGCCGGGCAGCAATCAAATGCCTGCGGATGTCAGCCGGCAATCCCTGAATGTACCACTTAATTTTCTTTGACACCAACATCACCTGATCAGGCACCAGCCTTGCCATCTTATTAAACTTGGTAGTATACTGCTGGTGTGTCATGGTGCCCGCCTCTAGTTGCAAGAACTCCCTCTCAATCTTATCAAGTTCTCGGTGAGGATAGAATTCCTCAATCACCAGCTTCTTCAGTTCTAGCCACCTCATCCTGCCAATGGCCCTGTTACCCTCAGCTTGGACAATGTTGTCCCACCAGCATAAGGCCGAATCCACAAACGAGTGGGTAGCAAACTTCACCTTTTGATCTTCTCGACACTCACTGATATCAAGTACCGCCTCCATCTCCCTCACCCATCGGTGAGCAGCAGCAGCATTTCCATTCCTATCGAACGTTGGGGGCCTGCACCTTTGAAATGCCCCGTAATCGCTGGAGGCCACCGTCTCAGCCTCCGGATGCTCTCTTTCTTCTTTCTCAGCAGTCTTTCTCCTTTCCTTCTTCTCCATCTTTTCATCCTCCCTCACCGCCTTAATCACTTTAATCACCACAGATGGCTGAATCGTCTGCATGACTTGGTGAACGTTCTCAACTACTCCTCCTTCATGAAGGTCCTCAGCTTTGCACTCTCATCACCACCTTCCTAATGATGGACCTCGGGCTCTTCAGGTGCCGTCTCCGTAGCTCTGGCCCTGTTCCTCGTGACACGTGATCCAACACCATGTCCATCACGTACTCTATCTCGTGAGGCCTTTGATGATCTACCACCGACCATCTCTAGTCACTATAAGATTTAAACACCAATACGATCATTCAAGGTAATAGCTTAGTTTATATTAAGTATAGTAAGTCCCTAATTATAGTGCCCAGTTGTCATTAGCCACTTACTTTACTCTTCATTCCTCGAGCATTTCCTATCCTGACTACATTAGTATTCAAATCAAATAAAAGCACAAAAATCTAATGGCACACACACATAATACCGGTTAACATTAAGAAAAGAAATACCTGATGGCACGTAGCTACTCGGGCTGTCAGCCCTCCATTCGGTCCCATTCTTGGTTTAAGTCTAGGTTTTTAAAAATAATTTACCCAATTCTCTTAAACTTTAGCTCTCATACAAACTTGTAAGGCTCCGATCCCGAAGACTTCACAGTTGGTCAATCGTTGCATTATTACATAAAACAATACCCATTCATAAAAAGTTATAGCGGAATTAAGTTAACAGAAACCATTCATGCATATATATAATGTTGAAAAATAATACATCGTTGCAAGTTAGGGTTACAAAATAATCAATTTGTTTCATTACAGTACAACAAAATCGTAAGCATGAATTGACGCCAGTCTATCCCTAACGAGTAGTTTCCCTCGTGTGCTATCCTCAGCAATAATTACCTACCAACTGAAAATGCATAAAAGTCAGCGTTGCTGAGTGAGTTCTAGTTTTTTAAAAGTATTAAAATACCTTGTATGATTTATATATAAAAATATCCTTCTTGAATAAAATACATTACTTTCGTGCGCGAGAACACATCATACGTACATCCAGATAATATTCATTATCATAATCTTTATCTTTCTCATTCTTCCTTTCATTAATATCTTTCACTTTCCTTTCGGACCAATGTGCAATACCCCGAACATTGTGCACGAAGCTGATACTGGGACGAAGTCTATAGATAGGCCCCTAACATTGTGCACAAAGCGTGACCCAGTACCTAGGGTATGCTACGAGGGTCATGTCAATCTTAAAGATTGACCCTGTGTACATCCTTCATGTTAGCTAAACCATACACAATTGAGCTAACGACAACATGGTCATGCATCTCCATTCAATTTGCTTGCAAGACTTCCATTCTTTCTTAATGTTCCACTTTCTATTATCATTAATCTTTCATTTTCTTTAATGATAATACTTTACGTATACAATATAATCACACCACATAAATCCACTTAATAGATACATAATAGGGAACATAAGAACAACCCAAAAACATGCATAAAATAAATAAATATAATCATCAAGTCAAATCAGGGTCAAAACCATAAAATTCTGATTTTCTAAAATTTCAGAATATTTTCTAAGTGTTCTAGGCGCATGAGCACTATGCAGTCGCATGAGTCCTACTCAGGCGTGTTAACACTATGTGGGCGCATGAGCCAACACTTAGGCGTCTGGTAATTTATTTTAGGTGCATGAGGTACTGTTCAGGCACATGACTAACACTTAGGCGCCTGAGAAAAATGGTTGGGCGCATGGGGTACTATTTGGGCGCATGGACTAACACTTAGTTTATTAAGGCAAATTTTCAGGCGCATGAGGACTATTGGGGCGCATGAACTTTACTTAAGTTTTTCTAAGGCAAAGTTTTAGGCACATGGGCCCTATTTGGGTGCATGACCCACAGTTTAGCATATTTCCAAATTAAATTCAGTCCCAACCTACTTTCTAACATGCTTACAACATAAATCTATCATACTAAGCATCAAAACAAACTTACAACCATAAAACACAAGAGTTTATGCGCATATACATACAGGTACATATATAACATTTCTAAAAATATTTTTATTTGCATTTTTCAGCCCCAAAGAAGTTTAAAAGCATAAAACCGGGGTTCTGGAACTCACTTTTTGCAGCCTTTGAACCAAACTTCTTCAAATTCGAGCTCTCAAAGAGTTCTAACACCTAAACATGCCAATAGCACAGAAGCGAACACACCCAAACACATAAGGCTCGGTTATAAGACTGAAAACTTGGTTGAAACCTTACAAAACACAAGAAAAACTCACCTTTCAGCAAATTCTTCTACTTCTTCTCTCTAGAACCAATAGAACTCTGCTCTCTCTCTCAATGATGACAGCAGTTGGTGAGAAAGCTTGGGGGCGGTCATGACATAAACATAATAATATTAAAGTTTGCCTCTTGCATGACTTTAACCCCTCAACTTGGGTTATTTACTCTTTCTTTCTTTTTACTCTTCTTTTCTTTTCTTATATAAATTTTCTGGTGTTACACAGACATCTAGATAATGATCATTATTATCTTTCACCATCGTTCGTTTTGTACTTCATCTTTATCTTTCACTTTCATATGGACCAATGTCATATGCTATACCCCAATCAATGGCACGAAGCTGGTACTAGGCCGAAGTCTATAAATAGATCCCTAACATTGTGTGGGAAGCTGACTCCTATACTGGGGCAAGCGACAAGGGTCCCGTTCCATACATATTGGTCAGTCACTACGACTGACCCCTGTGTGAATCCTTATGGGTTAGCTAAACTGCACGCTGTTGAGCTAACTACTTCTCAAAAAGTTATGACCCTCCATACATTTGCTTACAAGACTTTCATTCATTCATTATGTTCCACTTTTCATTATCTTTAATCTTTCACTTGATTTATGCTAATACTTTATGTACATGATCATAACACACCACGTAATCATCTAATAATAAGTAATATGGAGCATGCATAACAGGCTTCAAACATACCTAACAACAACAAACATAACTACCAAACATCCCATGGTCTTAGTCTTTAAATTTCTAATTCCCAAAATTTAGAAAATTTTATAAGGCATTAGGCGCATGGGCACTATGCCGACGAATGAGCACTATGTAGGCGTATGAGTACTATGCGGGCGCATGAACAGTTAGGTGCATGGGAAAATCCTAGGTGCATGGGCACTGCTTGGGGCGTATGTGCCACACTTAGGCGCATGGGCAGTGGGCACATGGGCACTTAGGCGCATGAACCACACTTGGGCGCATGGGCAGTAGGCGCATGGGCACTTAGGCGCATGAGCCACACTTAGGTGCATGGGTATGTTTAGGCGCATCGGCAGTTTCTAGGCACTTGGGCAGACACTTAGGCGCATGGGCAAAGTCCTTGGCACATGGGCAGTTGTTCTATTCGACTTACACCATTTTAAGACCCCAATCATCATTCTAAGATGTTCTTAACTCACTTCTAACATACCAAGCACCTAAACAAGGATCTAAACATGAAATATAAAAAAAACATATCCAAATATTAACCTACCCATATAAACATAAGTAATAACATACAGAGAGTTATTAAAAGATAGTTATATATATTTTCAGCCCCAAAACAAGTTTAAAACAGTAAAAGTAGGGATCTAGAACTCACCTTTGACAACTTTCAAGTACAATTTCTTTAAATTCAATAACTCTTGATGTTCTAACACCTATATACACCAAAACACACGACCAAACACACATAAACATATAAGGATTAGTCCCAAAGCTGAAAACTCATCTAAAACCGAACAAAACACAAGAAAAACTCACCTACAAGAAGATTTTCTTCTTGTTCTCTCTAGAACCGATGGAAGCTTTGATTTTCTTCTCCAAAAAGTTGAATCAGTAGGTGAAGAAAAGTAGTGGGCGGCCACGCCACCTTTTTAAACGTAATAATAATAAGTTTTGTCCTTTTTACACTTTGGCCCCCTCCACTTATGTAAATTTTTCCTTTCTTCTTTATTATGTTCTTCTCCTAATAAATTTTCGAGTGTTACAAGTCCACCCCCGTTATAGAGGTTCCGTCCCTATAACCCGTCACTCCTCGAACAGTTGTGGGTAATGTTGTCTCATCTCTTCCTCAGTCTCCCACATAGACTCAGACCCTTTTCTGTGCCTCCACTATGCTCGCACTAGTGGAACCATCTTATTCCGTAATCTCTTCTCTTTTAGGTCAATGATTGCAACTGGTTGCTCTACATAGTTGAACGTTCATCCACTTTAATGTCCTCTAGCAGTAAAATCATATCTTCATCAGCTAAGCACTTTCTTAGATGAGATGCATGGAATGGTGGATGAATGCCACTTAACTAATCGGGTAGCTCCAACCTTTAGGCCACCTCTCCTACTCGGGCAATGATTCAGAAAGGTCCTATATACCTCGGACTTAGCTTACCCTTCTTTCTAAATCGATGATACCTTTCCAAGGTGAAACCTTCAGCATGACTTTACTGCCCACGTCGAATCTAATCAGTCTAAGTCTTTTGTCAGCATACGACTTTTGCCTATCTTTTGCCGCCTTCATAAAGGCCTCAATCTTTTCCATCTTTTTAGTCGTAGCCCCGATCACCTCCACGCTCCCCAACTTCTTCTGTCCAATGTCACCCAACATAAGGGCGTTCTACACTTCCTAGCATATAGCATCTCATAAGGTGGCATACCAATACTTGCATGATAACTATTGTTATATGAGAACTCAGCTAACGGTAAGTGTTCGTCCCAACTTCCTTCGAAATCAATGATGCAAACCCGGAGCATATCCACAAGCGTCTGGATGGTCCTTTCTGACTGACCATTTATTTGAGGATGGTAAGCCGTACTGATATGTAACCTCGTCCCCATCGTATCATGAAATCTTTTCCAAAATTTAGGTGTAAACCGGGCGTCACTATCAGACACAATAGACACCGGTATGCCATGACGAGTTACAATTTCCTTGATAAATATATATGCCAACCTCTCAGATGAATATGTTTCGCGGATCGGCAGAAAGTCTGCACTCTTCGTCAAATGGTCGACTATCACCTATATGGCATCGTAACCTCTGGCCGTACACGGTAACTTCGTAATCAAGTCCATGGTGATGTGCTCCCATTTCCATTCAGGTATATCCAAAGGTTTGATCTTCCCGTGTGGCTTCTGATGTTCCACCTTCACTTGCAAGCAAGTAAAGAACTTACTCACATATACTCCGCTACATCACACTTCATTCCCGGCCACCAATAATCCTTCTTCGTATACTGATACATTTTTGTGGCACTAGGATGAATCCAGTATTGAGTCTTATCATCCTCATCCATAATCCTCCCTCTTAGGTCCCCATAACGAGGTATCCATATCAGTCCAGTTCAGGTTTAAACACAGAGAGTGTTTTCACCCAACTCTGCGACTAGACCCTTCATATGCTCGAAATTAATCCTGTCTTCTCTCAGCGCTTCATCCTGAAATTCTTTAATCTATTTCATTATGTCAGCAGTTATGATCAACTGATAAGACTTCACCTGAATTGGCCCGGGTCTCTCCTTTCAGCTTAGGGCATCGGCGACTAAGTTGGCCTTGCTTTGATGGTAGTGGATCCCAAAGTCATAAACCTTTATAAGCTCTAACCACCTTCTTTGCCTCATGTTCAGGTATTTTTACTCAAAAATTACTTCAAGCTCTTGTGGTTAGTAAAGATGGTGCACTTCGTCCCCTAGAAATAGTGCCTCCAAATCTTCAACGCAAAGACCACACTGCCACCTCTAAATCATGAATAGGGCAGTTAGCTCATGGATCTTTAACTGTTGGGGCACGTAGGCTATAACTTTCCCCCATTGCATCAACACGCAACCCAATCCTAAATAAGAAGCATCCAAATATACCACCAAGTTTTCGCTTCCTTCAGGCAACGTCAAGACAGGAACTTGAGTCAACCTTGTCTTTAACTCCTTGACAACATTCTATTGCGCTTGACCCCATACGGACCTCACATCTTTACGAGTCAACTTAGACAACGGGGAGGCTATCTTGGAGAAATCTTGGATGGATCTCCTGTAATAACTCACCAAACCAAAGAAACTATGGATCTCAGATGGCGTCTTGGAGATTTCCATTAGATCATGGCTTTGACATTTTCTTGGTCCACCATGATCCCTTCAGGATTAATAACATGACCCAAAAACTGATCCTCGTGCAACCAAAAAGCTCACTTGGAGAACTTGGCATATAACTTCTCCCTTCTAAGCATCTCTAGTACCTCCCAAATATGACAGGCATGCTCTTCTTCACTCTTTGAATAAATCAGGATATCATCAATGAACAAAAACACTGATTTATCCAATATCGGCCGACACACCCGATTCATCAAATTTATAAAAGCATCTGGCACGTTGGTTAAACCAAAGGACATCACGAGAAATTCGTAGTGTCCATAACGCGTGCGAAAGGTTGTCTTAGTAATGTCATGTTCCTTCACCTTTAACTGATGGTAATCAGACCAGAGATCTATCCTTGAAAACCAACTAGCACCTTGGAGCTGATCAAACAAAACATCAATCCTTGGTAAAGGATACCGGTTCTTCACCGTCAGCTTGTTAAGCTCATAGTAGTCAATGGAAATCCTCATACTGCCATCCCTCTTCTTTACAAATAAGACGAGAACCCCATGGAGAGATACTCGGCAGAATGAACTCCTTATCTAATAGCTCTTGCAACTGAGCCATCAGTTCTTTCCTCTCAGTTCGAGCTAGACGATACGGTGTGCAGGATCGATACAAGTCACTTAACACAAGAGTTCTATCTTAAACTCACTAGGCTAAACTCAAATGATAAAGCAGGATCTTCTAAGAGTTGATAGTAATATACTAAGTAAGCAAGACACAAGAATAGGTTTTTAAGATACTTGTATATATTAATTTTCAACTCAATGTTTATAAGACTCTTATAAGCATGCTCTTATAAGCTTCCAATGAGACCTATATATACTACTACCTACAACCAGTTATACTTACAGAGATATTCGGCTGAATGAACCATTTATCTAATAGCTCTTTCAACTGAGCAATCAGTTCTTTCCTCTCAGTTCGAGCTAGACGATACGATGTGCAGGATCGATACAAGTCACTTAACATAAGATTTCTCTCTTAAACTCACTAGGTTATACTCAAATGATGAAGTAGAATCTTCTAAGAGTTGATAGTATTATACTAAGTAGGGCACAAGAACAGGTTTTCAAGATACTTGTATATGTTAATTCTCAACTCAAAGTTTACAAGACTCTTATAAGCATGCTCTTATGAGCTTACAATAAAAACTATATATACTACTATCCACAGCTGGTTATCTTGGAAAACCAGCTGGAAAATACAACTAGACAAAATACTGTAGATGCTAGAAGTATGTAAACTAGGATAAAGTATTATCCTAGTATTAAGTAGTCATGACACGCCCATGACTTATCTTTTGTGACCAACTAAGGTTGGTAACTATACTAATCTGTGATGGATGAGCGGTGGATAAAGTAAGGTCAAACATACCCACATGGAGAAGTTCCATGCAGTCTGTTAGTGTAGTAGTTGACTGACAGACATCTTACTTTATCTACTCTTTACAGTTGTTACTTCTGAAGGTGAGTAAACTTCTGAAGACATAAATTCTTCTGAAGTTACTTTGGCTTCGGAAGGAACAACTCCTTCAAATCAGCTGCTTCCAGTCTTTATCTTCTTTATACTTTGGAAGAGTAAACTTAGTCTCGAAAGACTAAGTTTCTCTTCAGAACTTCTTCTAGTCTTGGCTTTGGAAGGTGATGGACTTATCTTCAAAAATGCAGCTTTGTCTTCGGAAGTCATTCATAAATTGTACCAAAATTAAGTGTAGTGTTTGTTTTGGTTGCGCCGGCCTTATCAGATCCAACAAACTCCCCCTAGGTTGATGCTATCGAAACATTCACTTATCCTTCTTCTTCATAGTTTCCCTCACCAATGCAAAAAAATCTGCATGCTTTTCTTTATTTTCTTCTATGGCAATAGTGAGGATTTGATTTAGTTCTTCCTTAGATAAAAGATCAAGTCTGTTACTTTGGATAACATGAATCCGATGGTAATCCCCCCTATAACGAGTTAGTTGATGGGTGTTGGAGTCATACACCCATCTAATTATAGGCTCAAAGGTTGGTCCTTAGACCATTTGCAGAAATGTTTTACCTTTGACGAAAGCTGCCTCCTTTATTGCCTTTTCTTTTTTTTCAACTCTGCTTCTCTCAAGTTGCTTATGTGATTTCTGTTTAGAGATGCAATAGGAGGATTGGAGGTATTGGAGAGTGGTATGTCTACTAGCTCAGCATGATCAAATCTACTGATGTGTAGCAGTTCGGGTGTGTCCCATATGTTGATCCTACCATTTTCTCTAACTAACCTAAAACTTCCTAAAGGTTCATCAAAGCTCCACTGGGCTATAGAGCTCCTAGGAACTTGGGGAGTGGTGGGGAAGTCATCTACCTTCCTAGGGTCCAGTAGAGTCACTAGCTTCCTCTTCAGCCTCTTCTCTTTGTTAGTTAAGACATTTTTGTTTAGAGTAAGAAGGGTGAGAGCTTGGTCCAAGGTTCCAATGGGAAGATCAAGGAAAGCTTCTCTTGAGAGAAGGCTGAGAGAATTATCAATGTATTGTAATTCTATCAGCCTGTTCTCCTAAGAGATAGAACTCAACCTTGTGCAGTGGTTAAGTTTTCCTGAATTTCCTCATACTCCCTCACAGTTAGGGGCCTGGATGGTTGAGAGGATGGTTGGGTTAAGGGTTTGGTTTGAGTTGGAGGTTTGGGTTTGGGTGATAGTTTTGTTTTGGATTTGGTTTTAGGTTTTAGGATAGGTGGTGATGGTGTTAGTAGTGATGAGATAGTTGGCTTAGGTTTTGAGGTGGTTGGAGGGGTTGATTCTAGGGTATTGGGTTCATTAGCGGGTTTAGGTTTTATAAGGAAAGGGAAAGGTGTAGGTGGGTTAAGGGTTTGAGATAAGGTTGTTTGTCTTGGTTTGAGGGTAGGTTTAGGTTTGGGTGATGGTTTTGGTTTTAGGACCATTCTCTGGCTACTTGGTTTCCAGGGCACCTCCTGTCAGATCCTCGAATGAATATCAGCCTTGATCTCGCTGATATGTCATTGGAGAGTCTTCTCTTTCATGGAGGAAACCTGCCTGACTAAGAAGCCATGGGCTTTGAGATAGGATTTCATATGTTCCTTGTCCTCAGCCCTTTTGGCAGCAGCTTTCTCAGCCTCCTCCTCCTTCCTTTTCGTCTCTTTCAACTTTTCTCTGGCTGCCCTCTTTCTCTCCTTCATGATCTTTTCTTGTTCTTGTTTGAAAAAGAACAAGATAGTGTCTAAATCATGAGGGGCTAGCTCTTCTTCCTTGAATCCCCTAGAGCAGAGAAAGGCTATTTTCTCTGCTTTTTCCCTAGCTTTTGCCTTTGCCCTGTCCTCCTCCTTCTTCTTCCTCCTTTATTCTTCTTTAGCCAGCCTTACTGATTCCTTTCTATTGTTCAGCAGTAAGGTTTCCTTCTCTAGTTTTACAAGCTAATCATATGGAAGTAAGATCATTTCTTTATTCTTTACTCCCATAATGATGAGTCTGTCTATGATCTGCATTCTTCTTTGATTATCAATCTGCTCTTGAGCAGCTATTGATGCCTTTCTGCTGGCAGCCAATAGCTTTTCAGAGACAGGTTGCCCTTTCTTCTTAAGTTTGGTCAAACATTCCTCCTCCTCAAGCTCTTCTGCTATCATCTTTCCCATTCCTTTATGGTCAGAGGAAGCTGAACCTTTTGGAGACTCTGGCTTGGAGGGTTCGGGTTGGCTGAGTGGAGGTTGAGTTGGTGGCAAATAGTGGTGGATAGGCTTACTATTACTTCTGCAGCCTCAATCTCAGCTTCGGAAGAAGTTTCCTTAGCTTCTAAAGTAGCCTTAGTGGCTTCATAAGTGGATGATAAACTTGCTTCGGAAGTTTTAACTTCCTCTTCGGAAGTAATTTCCAAAGCTTCGGAAGCAACTGCACTTCCTATCACTTCTAAGTCAGATGTTGGGCAATCAGTTTATGTTTTTCCTTCCAAATGAATCTCAGGTTCCACACTCCCCTTAGGTTGACTAATACCTTTCCTAAAGGTAGGAGGTGCAGTTAACCTTTGAATCTCCTCGGCTCTAAAGTAGGTCAGAGTAACATGAGGTAGGGGATAGTCAACTGAGGATCTCATCAGAAACTGGTTTAAGAAATTAAAGAAGTTGATGAGAATCCTATAGTCCGTTTGAACAGAAGAAGGTGTTTTAGGAAAGATGGGTATAGTGACAATTGGGTGTGAATAAGTGGCTCCAAAAGGAGAGGTTATGGCAATGTTGGGCTCCATAGGAGTCGATACCTGTTCCAAAGAGTGAACAAACATCTCCTCCTGAGTTAAGATCTGCTCCAAAAAGTTAGGAGATATCTCCTCATTAGATCTTTGTCCCTGCACACTCTCCCCCTTTTTGGTAGCATCATCTTGAGAGTCAGATGAGCTTGAGGAAGAGCTTGCAGAGACCTGAGTATGTACATGCATTACACACATCTTAATCTATGTCTTAGCTTGGTAGGCCTTGAGAGTGTTAATCTTAAGTTGCTGAGTGGCAGATATACTTTCCAAAATCTAAACCTTGGATTCAAGGTTTGATATTTTGGAGAGTAGATACTCAATGGTGTGTTGCAGACTACCCTCATCCTCTTGTGCGGAATCAAGGGGAGATAGGATAACATACCTAGTATGTTCCTCCGCACCACCTGATGTGGTTTCTTGGCACACAGGGTTCCTCTGCAATTCAATGTCTCCTTCGGAATCATTGAGATGCAAAGTTGTCATGGATAAAGGCTGACTGATGTTACCACTGTCCTGAGAGGCTAATGAAGCACTCTTAGTAGTGGCAACTTTACCCATATGAGCCCCCTCCACATCTTTAGGACTCACCTCAGTACTGGTTTCCTGATGTGGGCTGAATATCAGAGGCTCCAAAGGGCTCTGTTGATCTTGAGACTGGTGAGGTAGATCAACATCACTACCCATATGGAGTATCATATCCATATCAGGTTGGGTAAGAAGGTCAAGAAAGCATGTAGCATAGATATCTATTGACCTGGGACCTTGGTCATCACCTAAGGATTCTCCTGCATAAGCAATAGATTCCATGATGTGGCTGTCCCTTTTAGGCTACTCAGGGGAGTGTTGTGACTCACCCTAAGGGCTTAAGGCTAGGTTTGTGGGCTCGTCTGGTTGAGACTAAGGAGACTCAACCATGACATTGAGGTCTATTGTGCAGGATGGTAGGACCTCGGACTAAATGGGAGCCTATGTTTCCACTCTAGTATTTTTGGATTGAATAGAGGGGACTTGATCAATCGGAGTAGATTGATCAAGGATTTTTTTTGGGCATCTGTGGTAAGTGAAATGTATGGGACGATGGTAATGGGTGAATCTGGTGGGGCTTCATCACCTGCTCGGCCTGCAGGGATGTTACCATGAGATGTTGGCTCAAATATACTTGGCAGAGGATTAGTGAATCTTTCGGTGAAATTGGCTAAAACCTTCTTCAAAGTTTTTAAGATAGTAGGTTTCATCTAAGAAACCTGAAGAGTGTGGGCAAATTGAAGCTTTTCCAGCTCCAGTTCACAGTTAATAATGTGTTGTATGTACCTAGGATACATGTAGAAGGAGTCCCAGCTGATATTGCTGATTAGATTCAGCAGCACAAACTGTGAGTAGTAGAACCATAGATTCCTCACAATTCCATGGACCAAGCACCCCAAATCATGTGGGATTTCATCCTATCCCCTGGATTTGTTCGATAGGCAATGAAGAACAATGTGCAGCAGGAACTTCTAGTTATAAGAAAAGTTATACTTATAAACAGTAGACTTGTGCCCATCACCTCTATAACCATTTGGAGATAAGAGTCTGTCATATTCGAGTTGGGGAAATCAATAGGGGCGCCCACATCATGGAGCTCCAGATGCTCCCGGATGGTGGTCTCACGAATGATCAACTCCTGGCCGCATATCATCGACCAAATAACCATATGGTCATTGTGGGTTTCACTTCTTGCATTTGACCAGAAATTGGCCATGTGGTTGGAGTAAACAAGGGGTTTCACGGTGAGGGCGCCAAAGTATGTTTATTGGTTGAGGAACTGGATTATTGGGGCATAGTCGGCATCCTTTATGGAATCAAGGATCGCGACCTGGTTGTGTTAGGGATTAAGGGCCATGGTTTCTGAGTATATATTTGATTGGAGGAAGTGTGAAGAATATAAAGGATAGTGGGGAAATTTGGGAGTTATCTCTGTAAATCATTGGTAGAAAGTTCTATAACGGTAAGAAAGGAGAGAGATGGTCGGAGATTATGTATAAATGGAGGTAAAATTTTATCGGATAATGGGTAACAATGATTGATAAGATTGCTTAGGTTTTGATAAGATTAGGCGGCAAGATAAATTCATTTAAATAATTCAACGACATCTTCTTTTACTGACAAAATCTTTTACCTTTTTACAGAGTGGGGCTCAAAAGATATCCGTTATAGTTAATTTTCTTCCGAAGGTTAAATGTCTTCGGAAGGGTAACACCTGTGTTTCCCTTTATGTGTTTCTTCTGAAGCAAATTTTACTTCCAAAGGCAAATATAATCTTAAGACAAATTTGCTTCCGAGAGTAAGATTGTTTTCCAGAGCAAGAAGTTAATAAGCTTTGGAAGTTGTTTTGATACTTGATCAAAACTTCTTCCGAGGCCAAAAGCTTGTGCGGAAGAAGAAACACTTTGAGTAATTTACCTGTGAAAGACTGAGAAAGTCTTCTTTCGTAGGTAAATTTCTATTCGGAAGAATTTTTACTTAGAAAATTTTGAAGAAAATTTTTGTAACAGGGCTTAGATTGTATTTGTTAGACAAAAAGGCCATGGCATATTTAAAAAGGCTTTCAACAGATATTTAATCAAGGTTGATCATCCCAATAGCTATAACTAAATATTTAAATCTTTGTTCATTGAATGCCTTTGTGAACAAGTCAGCATATTGTTCATTTGAATCAACCTTAACTAATTTTATGAGATTCTTCTCATGAATATCTCAGATGAAATGATACCTGATGTCAATATGCTTGGTCTTTGAGTGCTTCACTGGATTCTCTATGATAGAAATGACACTCTTGTTGTCTATGTGGATAGAAGTTTCCATGAAGTTGAATCCGTAGTCTATCATCTGATTCTGAATCCACAGCAGTTGAGCATAGCAGCTAGCAGTAACAATGTATTCAACTTCAGCAGTTGATTTAGAGACACTGGATTGCTTCTTGCATTGCCATGAAATGATCCTTCCACCAAGAAATTGACATCCTCCTAATGTTGATTGATTATTGACATTGCAGCCACCATAGTCACTGTCAGTATGTAACACCCAGATATGTTTAATAGACTAGAAAGAAAGAATAAATCTGAATAAACAAAGGAAACTTAATTTAACCATAGTTGAGGGGTTAAAAGTGTCAAAAGGACAAAAAGTATCAAAAGTGGGTGCAAAAGGTGGTATGGCCGCCCATGTTGCCTGCACATTTTATTTCAACTAGTTTCTAGAGAGAGAAAGAAGAGAAGCTTCAGATTTTAGAGAGAGGTTCAAGAAGGATTCGAATTCAAGGTAAGAATTCGATGGTTTTAGGTGTTCTTGACTGATTTCAGTTCGAGTTTATGCTTATGTATGTGTTTGTACATTTGTGCATGTGTTTTGGTGTGTTTTAGGTGTGAACTCATAGTGCAATCGGGATTGAAGAAGTATTGCCCAAAAGTTTGACAAAGGTGAGTTCTAGAACTTCACTTTTACATGTTTTAACTGATTTTGGGGCTGGAAGTGCATTTTTAAAATGTTTTTATAATGATTGGGTGTGTATACCCGTATGTTTATGTATGTGAAGGTAGGTGGGTGTATGTTTGGGTATGATTTATGGTTATGTTTAGGTTTGTATGCCTGTTAAATGCTTTGTATGTTAGAACTAAGCTTAGAACATGTTGGAATAATGAGTTGTGGGCTGATTATGATGTTAGTTAAAGGTTAGTTGTTCATGTGCCTGAAATAGACCCATGAGCACAACGGTCCGAATTACCTAAGTCTTCCCCATGCGCCCAAACCCCATGCGCCTGAATGGTATTCATGCGCCCAGAATTAGGCTTAATTTGACAAAGTGTTCCATGCGCCTATATTGCCCATGCGCCCAGGCACTTATGTGCCTGCATAGTGCCCATGCGCCTAGATTGGCCCAGAATGACTGTGTTGGGCCATGCGCCCCAATAGTGCCCAAGCGTCCAGAACTTTTCCCATGCGCCTAAGTGTTCCCATGCGCCCAGAAGGCCATGCTTCTGCATAGTGCTCATGCGCCTAAGACTTAGAATTATTTTCTGAATTTTAGGAAAAATATAAGGTGTAGGCTTTGACTGGGGATGTTCCCGAGGGTGATGTAAGTTGACTTTTGGTGATGGATGATGGGTTATATGTCATGTATGATGATGCGTGATGATGTTATGCTTATGTATGATTTGTTCATATGTTCCTTATGTTATGATATATTGATTTGTGACTTTACATGGTGTGTTTATAACCATAAACATAAAGTATTATCATTAATGAAAGAGATAAGATTAATGATAACAAAAGTCGAACATAAAGAATGAAAGAAAGTAAAGGCTTGCAAGAAGAAGGAAAGAAAGATTACAACTCTTTGTGAGTTTATAGCTCAACTTATAACATGCGATTTTAACCCATGAGGGTTCACACATAGGGGGATCAGTCTAGGTGACTGAACCCATAGTACGAAACGGGATCCTTGTCATACGACCCCAGGCTTTGTGCCAAGATATGAGATGGCTTTGCGCCAGTTAGTAACGGGGCTTTGTGCCTAGAATGGTGGCTTCGGGCCACGGGCTCCGCGCCAATTAGTAAAGGATTTTCGTGCTTGGAATGGTCGTTTCGGATCATGATGAAGGAAAAGCCTGACAGGATCTAGAATAAGTACGAAGCGAGCGAGATAATAAATTATGAAACGAACGAAGTAATAAAGTATGAAATGAACGTTAACGAAAGATAGTAATAAAGTGCGAGACGAACGTTAACGAAAGATAAGAGTAAAGTACAAAACGAACGAACACGTACAATAATGAACGAACAAGTAAGATAGTAAAAGAAAGTGTTTTATAGAAAAGAGTATTCTTAAGTATGAAACATATAAAGTATTTTCATATTTATAAAACTAGAACTCACTCAGCAATGCTGACTTTTATGCATTTTCAGTTGGCAGGTAATGTTGTTGAGGATGGCACGAGGGTGAGGCTACTTGGCAAATTATTGTTGATTTGTAATGCAATTAACGAATGTTTTCTTTTGTAACTTAACAATGTTGTATTGCATATCAACAGTATTTATGAAGGAAATGAATGGCTTTTGATAATTAAATTCCGCTGCAATATCTTATGAAAATTATATTAATATGTATGTGTAGTGGTATGAATGACCAACTATGAGCTGACCGGGAACGGGGCCTTACACATAACTATAGAGGTTCAAGTTCTTGTTCTTAGGATACTAGAGTCATAGTTTAGGAGCTCCCTTGAGGTATCTAAGAATCCTTTTGACAACAACCATGTGAGACACCTTAGGAGCAGCTTGATATCTTGCACAGATGCAAGTTGCAAATATGATATCAGGTCTACTTGTAGTTAAATACATTAGAGATCCAATAATTCCCATGTACTGATGCTGATTAGTATCCTCCTCCTCTACGTCAGGACAAAGATTATGATTCCTGGCTATAGGTGTCTTGGCTAGCTTACAATCCTTCATTTTAAATCTACCTAAGATGTCTTTGACATACTTAGATTGACTGATGAAAAACCCTTCTTTCATCTGCTTCACTTGAATTCCATGGAAGAAGTCCATCTTGCTATAGGTGTCTTGGCTAGCTTACAATCCTTCATTTTAAATCTATCTAAGATGTCTTTGACATACTTAGATTGACTGATGAAAAACCCTTCTTTCATCTGCTTCACTTGAATTCCATGGAAGAAGTCCATCTTGCTATAGGTGTCTTGGCTAGCTTACAATCCTTCATTTTAAATCTATCTAAGATGTCTTTGACATACTTAGATTGACTGATGAAAAACCCTTCTTTCATCTGCTTCACTTGAATTCCATGGAAGAAGTCCATCTTGCTATAGGTGTCTTGGCTAGCTTACAATCCTTCATTTTAAATCTATCTAAGATGTCTTTGACATACTTAGATTGACTGATGAAAAACCCTTCTTTCATCTGCTTCACTTGAATTCCATGGAAGAAGTCCATCTTGCCTATAGAACTCATCTAAATCTTCTTCCTTATCGTGCTCTCAAAGTCCTTAAACATATGGTCATTTGAGGAACCAAATATGATGTCATCCACATAGACTTGTACGAGCAACATGTCCTTTCCAGACCTCTTTATGAACAATGTCTTGTCTATAGTGCCTCTCGTATAGCCATTCTTCAATAGGAATTGGGACAAAGACTCATACCATAACCTAGGTGCTTGGTGTAGGCCACAGAGTGCCTTGTCCAATTTGCACACATAGTTAGGATGTTGTGGATCTTCAAATCAGGTGACTGGCACACATAGATTTCTCTATCGATTTCCCCATACACGAATGCACATTTCACATCAAGCTGGTAGACAGTGAAGTTCTTGGATGCTGCATAAGCAAGGAAGATCGTAACAGCCTCAAGTCTTGCAACAGGTGCAAAGACATCTATGTAATTAATTCCTTCTTCTTGTGTCCACCCTTGAACAACAAGTCTGGCCTTGTTCTTGATGATCAAACCTCTGTCATCCTTCATATTCCTCTACACCCATTTGGTGCCTATAAGGACTTGGCCTTATGGTAGTTGACATAAGTTCCACAGCTTCTGCCTATAAGTGGCGAATTACAACTGGCCACTGTAATTAGGGACTTACTATACTGAACATGAACTGAGCTATTCCTTGAATGACCGTGTTAGTGTTTAAATCTTATAGTGATTAGAGAATGGCGGGAGGTAGATCATCTAAAGCCTTTAGGGGTGGAGCACAGAGAGGATGTGGTGCTGAACCGTGTGTCACTAGGAACCAGGCTAAGACGACTAAGAGGGCCCGCACAGAGCCTGAGAAACATCACTAGGAAAGTGGTGATGAGAGTGCGAATCTAAGGGCCTCGGTAAAAGAGGCAGTGGTAGAGGAGGTGCACCAAGTCATGAAGACGATACTGCCATCTATGGTGACTGAACTTATTAAGGCGGTGAGAGAGGATGAGAAGAAAGAGAGGAGAAGGACCACAGGAAGGGAAGAGAGGGAACGATCAGAGATCGAGACGATTATCTCAAGTGAGGAGGAGGAGGAAGAAGCAGTGTAGGAAACTGCACGCGGTTGCAACTATATGGCATTTCAAAGATGCAATCCCCTACCTTTGATGGTAATAGCACTGCTGCTGCTGCTCACCAATAGGCGAGAGAAATGGAGGTTGTACTTAATATCAGCGAGGGTCGGGAGGATCAAAAGGTTAAATTTGCTGCCCACTCATTTGTGGACTCAACTTTATGCTGGTGGGACAATATTGTCCAAGCTGAGGGTAATAGAGAGATTGGAAGAATGAGGTGGAGTGAGTTGAAGAAGTTGGTGATCAAGGAATTTTTTCCTCATAGGGAACTTGACAAGGTTGAGAGGGAGCTCCTGCAGTTGGAAGCGGGAACCATGACACACCAACAGTACACCACCAAATTCAACGAGATGGCATGACTGGTGCCGGATCAGGTGACACCTATGTCATGAAAGATTAAGAGGTATGTTCAAGGTTTGTCGGTGGATATCCACAGGCACATGATCGCCGCCCAGCCGGGTACGTTCAGGTCAGTGGTTGATTTGGCCGGAAGGCTTTGTGATGAGCGAGAGGTGGTGGTAGCTGAGGTGAAGAAGACAAGTGATGGGGATAAGAGCTAGGGAAAGAAGAAGTTTGGATGTGGTCGTTTCACTCCTAACAATAAGAGGAGGAAAGTGGATGACCGAAGTATGGTGTCCTCAAGTTCGGGGGTAAAGAAGTGTGGTAAATGTAGAAGAGAGCACGTTGGTGAGTGCAAATGGGGATTGAATGTGTGCTTCAAATGTAGGAATCCTGGTCATATGGTGTAGGTGTGTGGACTTATACGGTGGCATAACTACGGTGAGGAATCTCACGTGAGTAGGGACTGCAAGAAGCCAGGGGCTGAGAGTTCTGGGGCGAAGATGAAGCAAGAGGAAGGGGGACAGAGGGCAACTGCTAGAGCCTTCATGATGACACGGGAGGAGGCCAGAGAGAATCTTGATGTCGTGTTAGGTATGTTTCTAGTAAACCAAATTTGTGCCTATGTGTTATTTGATTCCGGTTCTAGTAGGAGTTTTATTTCTACTGCTTTCTGTGGTAAGTTATCTGTTAGTAGTAGAAGTATTAATGATCCATTTGATGTAGAAACTGCTATTGGTAAGTCCACAAGAATTACTGATGTGATAAAGGACTGTACCATAGAATTAGAAGGTCATAGGTTTGCTGCTAAGTTACATGTGATGCCCCTAGGTGGATTTGATGTAGTACTAGGTATGGATTGGTTAGAAACCTATGAAGCAAACATCGTGTGCCGAAATAAGATGATTTGATTAGTTGCACTCGATGGAATCTCGGTGACGGTCTATGGTGATCGCGTCACTACGATTCCAAAGGTGATTTCGATGGCGGTGATAGCAAAGTGCATGAGACGTGGATGTAGTGCTTATCTGGCCTACATAAAGGATGTGGACGCGTCAGTGCCATAACTATCTGACGTACAAGTGGTATGCGACTATCCGGACGTGTTACCGGAAGACTTACCAGGTGTTTCACCGGATCGTGAGATTGAGTTTCAAATTGATCTGATACCCGGTGGTCAACCTGTTGCCAAGGCACCGTATCGATTAGCTCCGACTGAGATGAAAGAACAAATGGATCAATTACAGGGTTAACGGATAAGGGATTCATTAGACCGAGTATCTCTCCTTGGGGTGCTCCGGTCTTGTTTGTAAAGAAGAAAGATGGTAGTATGAGGATGTGTATAGACTACTAAGAGCTGAACAAGCTGACGGTGAAAAATCGATATCCGCTACCGAGGATTGATGACTTGTTTGATCAGCTCCAAGGTGCCAGTTGGTTCTCGAGGATAGACCTTCGATCTGGTTACCATAAGCTGAAGGTAAAGGAACAGGATATTCCTAAAACAGCTTTTCGCACGTGTTATGTGTAGGATTCTATGTGCCCAAGACACTTAGAATATTGATGTGGTTAGTACGTTATGATCCAAGTCGGGTTATACCTAATAACAAGCTTAGCAAACACCAATTAAATATTTAATTGATGATATGATCTTGCAATTAAATATTTACACCAATTTAGAAAATGGGTTTTCTAAATA
>BJCO01791815.1:0-12171 GCA_018326465.1 Flaveria floridana | reverse complement strand
TCACAACAGCTGAAGAAGTATTCTTCAGTTGTTGTGATGGTTTACCTTTCAGCTTTTTCTTATCAGTAGTTATAGTTTTCTATTTCAGTAGTTTGTAAAATGACTGAAGGGTTTGTTCTTCAGTCGTTGTAGTTGTTCAGTAGTTTCTTATCAGTGTTGTAATAAGTTTAACACTTAGCATTTTGTAAGAAGATGTCAGCTATTTGACATCTTCAGTAGTTAAGTTAGTTTCATTAGTTTGTTAAAATAACAGTTTGATGTCACTATCAAGTGACATCAACTGACGTCATTCTTCCTATAAAAGGAAGATGACCTAATTGTAATCCTCGCCGAAGCTTGTGATCTAATAGAAAACACCTTTTTGCAGAATTCCTCTCTCTCTCTATAACTTTACTGTTACATGCAAAAATCATTTGTGTTCTTGTTCTAATTTCTAATTCTTATGCTAAATCCGCTGCGAAACAACCTAATTGATCAAACTAGATGCTGAGATCCTTTCAGATACCAAAGTCCAAGAGCTGGTTTCCCTTTAAGATATCTGAATATCCTCTTCACATCATTCATATGTGATTCCTTTGGATCAGATTGGTACCTTGCACAAACACAAACAACAAACATAATGTCAGGTCTGCTTGCAGTTAAGTACATTAATGACTCTATCATTGATCTATATAATCTTTGATCTATAGACTTCCCTTTAGCACGAGAGGTACAATCTTATCAATGGTTGATGCTGGTGTTTTGCATGAAGATGTATCAGCACGGAGTATTTCTTCAGTATTTGATGAATATACTTTTCTTGGTTGATGAATATGCCATCTGGTTTCTGATGAACTTGTAATCCAAGGAAGAATGTTAATTCTCCCATACAGCTCATTTAAAACTCAGATTTCATCAATGCTTCAAACTCTTCACACATTCTCTTGTTTCTTGATCCAAGTATAATATCATCCACATATATTTGAACCACCAAGAGATCTTGATCTTCATGCTTGAGGAAGAATGTCTGATCTATTGTTCTTCTCTTGTATCCATGCTTCAGCAGGAAGGAAGATAATGTCTCATACCACTTCCATGGAGCGTAATGAAGTCCATATAAAGCTTTGTCAAGCTTGTATACCCTGTGAGGGTAATTAGGATCTTCAAAGCCTAGAGGTTGAGTAACATAGACCTCTTCATCAATTTTAACATATAAGAATGCACATTCTACATCCATTTCGTAAACTGTGAATTTCTTATATGAATCATAGGCTAGAAAAACTCTGATTGCTTCTATCCTTGCAACTGGTGCAAAGACATCATCATAGTCTGTTCCTTCTTATTGAGTATATCCTTGAGCTATCAGCCTTGCTTTGTTTCTTACAATGATTTCTTGTCATCTAGTTTGTTCTTGAAAAGCCATATGGTACCAATTGGGTATTGGCCTTCAGGCAGATCAAATAGATACTAGGCTTTGTACTTTTTGAATTGTTGAAGCTTCTCTTGCATAGCTTTAATCCAGCTATTGTCTTTAAGTGTAGCTATAATATTGGGTGGAACCACTTGAGATAGAAAACAGGAGAAAAGACAAATGTTGGCTGCTTCCCCTTGGTTTCTTGTGGTTCTTTAATGAAGATCACAAGTTATGTTTTCAATTAGGTGATCTTTATGAATTTTGGTTGTAAGTATTGTTTCAACTGGAATGAAAGTTTCCAAGTTGGTTATGTGTGGTGATGGAGATTGATCCAGCTATTATGGAGAATAATGAAGTAGTCAAATTCTTCTTCATCTTGGTCTGAGGCTGAATGATATCCATCTTCCTGATTTTGTGCTTCAGCAGATGTAGTTTGAACTTCCATATGTGTTACAGTAACATCTCCGGATGTAGGTTGTGGATCTGCTGATGCTGTTAATGGACTTTGTTGTACTAATGGAATTGGAACTTTCAGTTGAAGGAACTTGGGCATCTTCGAATGTAGATGGAGTATCTATGGATGCATTGATTACATCTCCAGATGCAGTATAAACATCCGTGAAAAAAGAGTTAACAGCTGCTGATACTTCATTTACTTCTTTGGAGGTTGAAGTTGGATTTCCGTTAGACTGTCCATTAGTTGATTGTGGTAAAGGCCCATGATCTACAACACTTGAAGTGTACGGATGAGGTCTTGGTGGATCTACAGTTAGTGGCACTTCACTCATTATTGGAGGTACATAAGGATAACATGTATCTGTAGAACCTGCAATATTCAAATAACCAGAGTTAAATGAATTCATGAAAGCATCTATGTCAAACAGACATGATGAACCTATTACTGATTTTGTAAATGATGCTTCATCAAAAGATACATTAGGTGTTTCTTCCATAATGTTTTGTTGTGGAATGTAAACTCTATATGATTTGGATGTTGATGAATAACCAACAAATAAACCATCGTAGGCTTTTTCTGAAAACTTTCCTAATTGTTCCTTGGTGTTTAACACAGACACATGACACCCAAAAGCTCTAAGATAGTCTATAAAAGGTTTTCTTTTAAATAAAAGCTATAAGGTGTTTTGTTGTGTTCTTTAACAATTAATGTTCTGTTTTGAATGGTGCAAGCTTTATTCACTGCTTTAGCCCAAAAGGTAATGGGCAGATGTGAATCAGCTAGCATTGTTCTAGCTGCTTCAATCAGAGTTCTGTTTCTTCTCTTAGCAACTCCATTTTGTTGTGGAGTTCTTGGTGAACTGAACTGTCTTGCTATGCCTTTGTTCTTGCTAA
The DNA here is from genome assembly GCA_018326465.1 of Flaveria floridana. NCBI lineage: Eukaryota > Viridiplantae > Streptophyta > Magnoliopsida > Asterales > Asteraceae > Flaveria > Flaveria floridana. Next base: position 9,428 of record BJCO01791815.1, on the reverse strand, counting down.
AGGTATCTAGAACACATTTAACAAATTCAGACCCATTATTACTTCTGAAAATTTAACTTTTAAATTAAGTTGATTTTCGATTTTAGTGAAGAACTCCATGAGTGTATCAGATGTTTCATTTTTATGTTTTAAGAAGAAGACCCATGTAAATCTAGTGAAATCATCAACAATCACCAAACAATATTGCCTTTTACCAATGCTCATGACATTGGTTGGACTAAAAAGATCCATGCGAAGCAATTTGAGAGGTGTTGTATTTGTGTTTATTGTTTTGGACTTATGAGACACCTTGTGTTGTTTTCCTTCGTAACATGAAGAACAATTAGTAGAACATTGAAATTCTTTCTTAGGAAGGCCAATGACTAGGTCCTATTTGGCCAGGCTGTTCATGTTCTTCATGTTAGAATGAACCAACCTTCTATGCTATAGTCGAGATTCATCTTCTGATGACTTAGAGAGCAGGCATGTTTCATTGGATGTTAGTGAGGTGTTGTTTATGTCCAAAACATATGTATTGCCTTTTCTTCATGCTTTAAGAAGAATGTAATCATCTGGGATTTTCAAACCAGGTTTAAGAATGTAGCAATAAGTGTTATCAAATAAAGTTGTATAGTTTTGATCACGAATTTGAGACACACTAAGTAAATTATATTGCAAGTTTTCACAAAAATTTACTTTCTTAAATTTGAGCACACCATTGGTTACCATTCCTTCACCTATAATTTTACCTCCCTTCTTATCCCCACCAAATGCTACATAAGAAGCATTTTTATGTTTGAAGTCATGGAGGAGAGAACAGTTTCCTGTCATATGCCTGGAACATCCACTATCAACATACCACTTGTTGTCAGCCCTCCATGTATGTTCCTACACAGAAAATGAAATCAATTAGAATGGGGAACCCAAGCCTTAATGAGCTTGGGCTGATCACTTGTGTCAAAAATAGTCACTCCTTCATGAATGAGTCTTGATGATTCAGGTTTGACTTTAGACTCAATTGATTTATTTTGTTTTGTTTGTGGTGGTGAGGATGATTCTTTTAGAGATTGACTAGAGACATTTTGAACTTGTTTCTCAGTCACTTCCTCTTGCACCTTCATTTTCTTCTCATTTTATTTTGATGAAGAACCTTTGTTATGGAAGGTTTCAACATCCTTTGATTTTGACTTTAATACTTCAGTACCTTTATCAAATTGAAAAAAGAATATCTCTTCAGCATCTGTTGATTTTTCATTCAACTCCACCTTTATGTGTGGTGTTCTGCTTTGAGACTGTTGTTTTTCCTTCTTCATTGGTGGAGCACTAGAAGCAAATGTTTGCTTCTTAGCCTTTTCAACCTTTTGTTATTGGTGATCATCAGCATCAGGTGTTTTCTTTGTCTTTCCAGCCTTTTTCTTTGGCTACTGCTGCTTTGTTTTTTATTCTTTGATGCTATCTTCAGATTATGAACCTACATCATTGTTCTCAGATTGCTTATTCTTAGGAACTTTTGTCTTGTTCTTTGTATTGAAACATCATTCTTTAGTTGAATGATTGTTTTTGTTGCAGATTGCACAATGCTTATTCAAATAGCAATCTGAAGTCATATGGTTGTTCATATTGCAAATAGAATAGTAGCCGCTGAAGTACAATCTTCAGTGTTGTGATTAGTTATATCACACCACTTGCAGTACTTATCTTCTGACTCACATCCTGAGTCAACCATTTTCCTCTTTTATTTCAGCTGCTTTTTATGCTCTTTCAGCTCTCTTTCAAATTTTGCTGCTGAAGAGTCTTTGCCATTTCCTGACATAATGTCAAATGGTTCTGGGGTGGCAGCAACTGTCTTTTGTTGATGAGGCACAGCCTTTACATGTTTCTTTCATGTGCTTTTGATTGTTGAAGATTCTCTAGAAGATTTCTTTGCTTTTGCTACTGAGTTTTCAGTGAGCACTTCCTTCTTCCATAGATCTTCTATGAATGATTGTTTAGCTGAACTCAGAGTTCTTTTCATCCGCTCAGGATTTGCTTATGATTTTCCTGATATCTTAACAATATTCTTCTTCCAGAGAAGATCAGCTAAAGTTGTTAAGATGGTTTTCCTGGTCTTTTCTCCGGAAAAAATTTTGTTTCTTTTGTAGAAGTCATCTTGACATCAGTTTCAGACCTTTTTGTTGGTGGTGGAGGAATTGCTGTTTGTTAAGCTCTTGAATCCCAACATTCAATTGAGTTATTCTCTAATAAATCATCTTCAGCAAGTTTCTTTGTTGAGGTGAATAGGGCAGCTTGATTTCTTCTAGAATTTTTGGTATTAAAGGTTCAAATACCACACTTGTTGTTTTACCCTTATCATCACCTTGTTGTTGATCATGATCATCCAGCTCAAATAGATCATCACATCCATCAAAATCAAGATCTAATTCATCTTGTTTTGAAACTTCTGAATCAGTTGATTGAGTTTCACTCACCTCAGAATCATCACCATTGGCCACTTGATTAATTTCAGTTTTAATTTTATTATTGGTGCTTGGCACAAAATGGTTTGATAAGCTGTTAGTCATAGAATCATGTAATGAGGTATAATTATTATTCACTAGGGGTGCAACATTGTGAAAACCCAAATCTGATTTGTTTTGTGATTTAATATGAGAGTTTAACAAGTTCTCATTTTATTGAGATTAAAGTTGAAACTTTTGAAGTTTCACTTCAGTAGATGCATGTTCAGCCATTGATTTTGTTAATGATGCAGTCAAATGCTCAACTTGTGCTTTTTGAATGTAATTTTCAGAAACTAGTTTATCTAAATCCTTTGGTAAGGAAGTGATTTTTACCTGATAAAGTTTATGTTCCTTACATGAGATTCATTTAAAACCATTGTTTCTTTAACTTTATTGGCAAGTTATTGAGCAAGAATTTTATATCTTTCAACTTCCTCAATGCAACTGGATGAACATAACCTTTCCCTTACCTCTTTGGACATTGGTGGGACCTTGTGCTCCATGTTTGCCATGAGAGCTTGATTCTCTTCCAAGACTTCCTTGTCATATAAGCTACAGTCACAAGTACCATCCTTCAAGATGATTAATCCAGTCTCTTGGTTCTTGCATGAGCTGGCTGCAGATGTACTTGAAGTTAGTGGGGACGAATTGGTGAGTAGAGGCTGCTTGAATGGCCTTTGATTTGCTTGATGTTATTGTTGTTGCTGATATTGAGGATATTGATATTGTTGCTGAGATATGGACTGCTGGTTGCATTCTCTTGAGAGGTGCCCATAAAGGTTACACTTGAAACATCTCACTTTAGATTTGTCAACTCCTATTTTTGTTGTTCTACCTGGAACAGATAATCCTTTGTTTCTCCGTAGGTACATCTTTGCCCTGTAAGTAATCATTTCCATCTGCCATTGTAGATCCATTTCTTCTACTTCATCAGGATGAAGTTCTTTTAGATCTTACCGGCAAAAATGAGCTGGGGTCAATGTGCTGCCCAGGTATGCTTGGAGGCTTGAGCTGAAAGCTGCAAATGCTACTTTTTTGCTCTTCAAAATCAAGAACTACTGTAATTAGTTATGAACTATTGTTTCTTTTGTTGTTTAAGGATGATCCCTTAATAGGTGCATTCTTTCCATCATCCTTTTTCCCTTTAGTTTTGTTGCTTGAGTGACTCTGAGTTGATTTTGTTAGTCTTGATGCATAAAAACGAACTTCTTCTTCCTCATCACTCACAGCACAAGAGCTCTCATCATCTTCATTTGAAACAAAAGCACTTCCTATACTTTTTGATTCCTTGAATTGATAGGGAGCAATGGGTGCTTTCATGCTCTTGTTTCTTGTTTTCTCATCAAGCTCAATAGCTTCCACTTTAGCCACCAAGGTATCAAGCCTGATGGTTTTCCAATCCAGGGTGTTCTTGAACACTGATACTGTTCGCGTCCAACTCTCAGGTAGAGTATGGAGCATTGTCTTGTTCAGTTCCTTATTATCATACTTCAGCTCCAAGATATTCCTTTTAGTTACAAGTTGCATAAATCTATGTAGTTATTGAGGAACAGATTCACCCTCAATATGATGGAATGTCTCATATTGGGACCTGAGTGTATCCTTTCTGATGGTTCTAATTTCATCACTGCCTTCACATATGGTGTGCAAAGTTTTTCATAGTGAATTCACTGTTTTATAGGCTTCACACCTAATAAGAAGATCTTCAGGCAAGGCCATAGTGAGCATACAATAAGCTTTGATATCAATCTTGACCTTTTCGTGTCATCAGGTGATAAATCCTTTAGACTGACGGGCTGATTCTTATCATTATAATCAGGTCCTAATGTTGGTGGAATGTATGGACCTTCTGTTATGGATGACCACAGATTAGAATCAGTGTAAAATACAGGGTTCCTAAAACGGATTTTCCATGTTTTGAAGTCAGCCTTGCTTTCCAACTTAGGGGGTTGGTATACTAATCCAATGGCAGAGTTACTCATTTTAGTTAGACGGTTGTTTAACTAAAACATAAATTCTTCTGTTAGTGAACTAATTAATGACCAACTCTTAATTATCAATTAATTAAGATGTTAATGTCAAATGTTAGTTAACCCTCTCAATAAATTCTCAACTAACTATGAGATAGAGGATGTTTAATGTTGAATTTGTTCAAAAATGACTAAACAACTATTAATAATCGAACAATAACTCAGATCTACGAATTAAAACAGGTTTTAATGCGGATTTGAGTTGGTCGGATAACGGAACAGTACCCAACTGATCGATATAACAAATTTTAATGATCGCACTAATTTGTTGATCTCAATATCGCAGTTAGCTATTGATTAACTAATTCCGACTTGTGATTTAATTGTTTCATTCAATAACATGATCGAAAATGAGTTTTAAACTCTTGATTCGTATGAACAAACCCTAAAATAATTTTAATCAAAATCAATAGATCTGATCAAAACTTGATAGATCTAATGATATAAACAATTAATCAAACAACCTAATACTAATAAATCAACTGATCTAAATCAATGAGCACTTGGCTCTGATACCACTTGTGAATCCAAGGATCGTCAGGAAATTATCAGTTTAGTTAATAACAAATAGTGATCGTGGAATTATAACTGATTGTTGTTCGATTAATTGATTATGTAAAGGTTGTTTGACAAAAACAAACAATAAAGAATAAATCAATTAATGAAAAGCAGATGAATGTAAGATGCAGAACAACATAAATCATTCAAAGGTTTTCCATTAATGATTGAATAACGATTACAATAATCAAACAAAACAATGAATCCTATTGCTATTGCTAGGGTTTAATGCTATTTTGATGCATGTATTGTTGTGATATTGTTTGCGGCTGCTAGGGTTTAATCGTAATGATTCGTAGCTGTCGATCATAATCTGTTACCTAAAAGTGTGTACCTAAGCCTCGTATTTATTGTCTTAGATATTTACTGTTAGGGTAATTGTAACTTTCTTATCGAGGCAAAAAAGTTATTTAGAGAATGTCATGATAACCTATGGATATGATAGACTTAACCCCCAGCTCACCTATGCAAGAGGGTGATGATACCTAAAAAGAGGAAAAAGTCCAAGCAATCACAGTTGCTAGGAGTTCTTCACAGAGTATGGACATTGAGGATACACCACCCACACTCGTAATTTTCCATACTCAGCAACCTCCTCAAGACAATATTGATGTGGACTTGTTTGAGGAGGGTATTCCCGGAGCTATGTCTACCATATCTTATCACTTTGAGAATCCAATTATGGGATGGAGATATGACACTAATAGAAGAGCTCTAGTAATCTCTAGATCTCAGGGGCAACAAGAAATTTTCAACTTCTCCAATCTGAGATTCTATGAGAGCACCTATCTAATTGATCTTCCACTTGCCAACCCAAGTCAAAACAAGCAAGCTGCAAGGTTTGGAGATAGGATTCAAGAAAGGGGCTAGAATTGTTCAAGCTGAGATCCAGACTATATTAATAGAGGCTAGCAGGTAAGACTATTGGTCAACTAGATGTTGAGGTGGACCCTAAGATTAGCTTTAAAGGGAAAGCCTTGACTGAAGGCCAAGTAGTTAAACACTTGAACCTTGAGACAGGAACCTCTTAGCACCTATTACCCTCAGTGTGGCACCACCTGGTGAAGGTCTCTCACGGTCTCTCACTAGCCAGTGCTTAACTGCTGAATCAAGTAATAAAGGCCAAAGCTCTCTCGACCTTGAGTTACCAAGGACTATGAGTGACAAAGGGAAAAGAAAATTAACTCCTAAGAAGATTGAGGAAGAGGAGAGATAGAGAGAGAGGAAGAGGAAGCTAAGGGGAGAGAGTTCTAATAGGTCCCTAGGCTTTATGGAAGCTGCTATCATGGTTGCCACTAGGCAAACACTCAAGATGATGAGTTGAGGGCAGCCAGGGTAAATTACTTAGGGACAAGGAACTACAATATGGATGAACTCATCTATCTTCCCTTATAGGAACATAATGAACTAGCAGACATAGAGCTGTTAAAGGAGAAGAAGGAGGTAGCAGATGCAGAGTAGCTCCTTAACATTGCAGAAGAAAGAAGGCAAAAAAGGATTTACAAACATTTTCCTACTTTCTCCCCAGTTCAAGAAAGCCCTGAGATAGAGGTTGTGGCAACTGAACAACCTCAGCTAGACAAGAAAGTTGATAGAAAAAATATGATCAACTACCTGAGTGACACAGGCCTATATCAGGCATCTACACTTCTTCCCTTATCATATGAGTATATTGAATTTGAGTATCTTAAGCAGCTAGAGCAATAAGTTATCAAACAACAAAAGGCTGCTAAGAGAAAGATCGGAGACGAAGCTACAAATTCAAAAGCCATCATCCAAAAGATCCAAAAGAAGTTTGGTGATAGGCAGAGGATAATAAGCTTCTTGAAACTGTATGGATGAGTCAGAGCCTCCTGAGGAAGTGCAAAAGGAGGTTGCTCAACCAACTCCAACTCAAGCACAGCCTCTTGCAGTTGGAAGACCCATCCTGTCCTGGAATTTTGCTGCAAATCCAGACGGGTGGTATGTCATCAGAGATCAAGGAGGTCAAGATGTCTATTTCTATCAAGACATGGTTGATCTACCTCTGTATGATCTCCATGAAATGAGAATGTATTATGAGAGTCTGAGGAATCCTACCAATTCATGAAAAAAGGAATGGTCTTGATCCTAATAAGAACTGTCAATATCTGAATAATCTTCTCTGTTTTGGTAGCATCAGCCTAGTGTGAGTTTATAAGATTATATTACATAGACTGATACAACTAAAGCAACCAAAGATCTTCCACCATGCATGCACTGATGTATGAGGTAGAAGTTAGTTCGGAAATTTTACACTCTCCATAGAAAAATATTCTAAGTGTAAAATCTTCCGAAGCCGAAGACCAAATCTTCCAAAGCCAAAGATGAAGTCTTCCGAAGCTTCAGAGACAAAGTCTTCCGAAGGCAATGAAGTGAAGACTGATTTCTTCTAAAGACAGAGAAGACATGCTTTCTCTAATCAACTTTTGCATAAAGCTGACCCAATTTCCGCCTCAACTCTAACGACTTACCAAATATTATAAGTTTGTGAAAAGGCTCATGCTTTTGCAACTGTAGATTAAGGTTTAGAGTCTATAACTTTTCACTTTATACCTTTTATCCTTTTTATAATATAATAAGATATGAGCTATGGCATGTCATGGTCACAAGTCAAAAGACAATATGCCTTTTGACCCTATATTGATCTTGTTGTCTAGATTAGTGTTTCCAGCTGCTTTCAAAGTATAGCCAGCTATAGGATGAAGTATAAAGTATCTCAGGTTCTTGTATTTTATCTTATGCTTTAAAACACTTGTAATAGAACTTGAGAGCTATATACAGCATTCTTGAAAATCATACTAATCTTGTCCTTGCCCTTTTGTTTTGTCTCATTTCTTGTTTTTGTAGTATTTTGTATAAAAATTTGGTTCCCTATTTGATCTGTTAAGTGTTCTAACACTTTTCTTATTGTGAGACTGATTGTATTAACCACCCTTAACTGGTCCTACATAACCCTACTCTCATTTAATATTTACTATAATAAATGTTGTATAAAAAAGGTTGTAAAACGTTTATTTTCAATGTAATACTTTTATATATGTTAAGAAAAGACATGTGATTACGAGTGATAAATTTTGTTGTGAATTGAGACCAAAATGCGGATATAAATTATGAAAGTATTATATATAAAAAAATTGGTGTGTTTCACATACGCTGCCTGTGTCCATCATATCGGACTATGATAGTCGATTTACATCACAATTTTGCAAGAGTCTACGGCAGGCAATGGGCACTTGGTTAGATTTAAGTACCGCTTATCGTGCATAAATGGATGGTCAAAGCGAATGTACAATACAGACTCTTGAAATCATGCTTACGAGATGTGTGATCGACTTTTATGGAAATTAGGATACGCATTTACCATTGGTTGATTTCTCTTATAACAACAGTTATCATACGAGCATTGGACGTGCTCCGTTTGAGGCTTTCTTTGGAAGGAAGTGTAGGTCGCCAGTATGTTGGTGTGAGGTCAGTGAAAGCCAATTGAAGAGTCCTGAGATTATTTAGGAGACGACTGGTAATATATTTCAAATCAAAGATAGTGTTAAGTCAGAAGAGACCGCCTGAAAAGTTACGCTAATAATCGGAAGAAGCCCTTGGAATTCAGTGTGGGCGATCGCGTTTATGGAAAGTTTCTCCGTGGATGGGTATTGTACGGTTCAAAAAAAGAAAAGTTAGCTTCGAGGTATGTGGTATCATTCGAGATCATTAATGGAATTAGTCATGTGGCGTATCGGTTAATATGTTCCATGTATCGAACCACAAGAAATGCCTGGCTGATGGATCTTTCATGTACCAATTGAGAAAATCAGGATTGATGAGAAAATTCATTTTATGGAGGAACCGGTAAAAATTATTGACTGGAAGTTAAGCAATTGAAGTGCATCAATATCCTGATTGTCAGAGTTCGATAGAACTCTAAGAGACGACCTAAATTTACGTGGGAACAGCAACACTTGATGAAACTTAAATATTCGCACATGTTTGCGGATAAAGCTTTAGGACATAAGTCTAGCTTAATTTTGGGATGCAATTCGTTTCCTACCCCGATCTTTGTCCTTACTGATGTGTGCTGTTAACCCTAATCTTATAGTATGATAGATTAAACTAATAAAATAAGACCTCTTTTAGTTATGAATAACTATTAATATAATTATGAGTAAACTAAAGTAGTAGAAGTAGTAGTAATAGTAGTTATAGTAATAATAATTATAATAATAATAATAATAATACTAATAATAATAATAATAGTAATAATAATAGTAATAATAGTAATAATAGTAATAATAATAGTAATAATAGTAATAATAATAGTAATAATAATAATAATAATAATAATAAT
>BJCO01791808.1:0-11883 GCA_018326465.1 Flaveria floridana | reverse complement strand
TTGTTATAGGGTTGACATCCCTCATAGGGGTGTTACTCCTTCCACATCAAAGAAACGACAATATGTGTCTATGAGGGAGTTCTTCGCTTACATGATTCAAGATCGGATGGGTGTGTTCTCATTAATTCTAAATTCTCGCCGCCTTTTTCAACAATTCTTAGTCGATGTGTACACCATGATTGAAACAGAGAGGTTGAATTATATACGTCATCAACAAAAGATCCTAAGATCTGAATCTTTTGAGCATTTAAATAAGTTACGCAATGATGGTATTACAGACATCTCTAACACCGGAAAGCGTGTCATATTACCTTCGTCCTTTACCGGTGGTGCCCGTTACATGATGCAAAATTATTTGGATGCTATGTCTCTCTGCAAGTGGTTTGGATATCCTGATTTTTTTTAACTTTCACATGTAATCCCAAATGGCCAGAAGTAAAGAGATTTCTTAAAAACAAAACCATTAATCCTGAAGATAGACCTGATATCCTTTGTCGGCTGTTTAGAATCAAACTAGATTCTTTGATTAAAGACTTGAAGGAAAAATCAATACTTGGAAAAATTTCAGCAGGTATGTTCCCACTTATTTCTATATAATTTAAATTATTTTAATTATAATATATGATTTCAACATGTATGTCTCCCAAAAGTATTCATTAATTAATATATTAATAACTTTAACTAAACAACTAATATTTTATTATTTGTTATATGTTTTTGTAGTTGTTTATACCACAGAGTTTCAAAAGCATGGAGTACCACATGCTCATATATGTTTGTTTATGGCTCCTGAAAACAAGTTTCCAGTAGTTGAACAAATTGATCCACTTATTTCTGTAGAAATTCCGGATAAAAATGATGATATAGAGTTGTACACACTTGTTAGTGAGTTTATGATCCATGGTCCATGTGGTTGTCAAAACATCAATTGCCCATGTATGGTTGATAAATGTGTTCAAAGAATTTTCCTAAACAATTTCGTGATCATACGTCTATTGATTCAAATAGATTTCCTTTCTATCGAAGACGTGATTCAGGAGCCTTTGTGGAAAAGTCCGGTATTAATCTAGATAACAGAAGTGTTGTTCCTTACAACAAAACCCTTTTAAGAAGATATCAGGCTCATATTAATGTTGAGTGGTGTAATCAGGCCGGATCTATCAAATATTTGTTTAAATATATCAACAAGGGTCCTGATAGGGTCACTGTTTCTGTTGTGGAAGGTAACGCGGAAGATGATCATCAGCCACAAGTCGATGAGATAAAAAAATATTATGATTGTAGATATTTGTCTGCATGTGAGGCATCATGGCGTATATTCCGTTTTGATATTCATTACAGGTACCCTTCTGTGATTCGACTGCCTTTCCATCTTCCGAACCAGCAAAATGTCATATATGGTGCGGATGATTATATAGAAGATGTCATGAACAAACAATCAGTTTCAACTACAATGTTTTTATCTTGGATGAAATGTAACGAAAAAGATGAACATGCACGAAAACTTACATATGTTGAGTTTCCTACTAAGTTTGTTTGGAAGCAGGATCAGAAAATTTGGGAACCAAGAAAGACTGGATTTTCAATTGGTAGAATTCATTCTGTTTCTCCTGCTCTTGGTGAAGCTTATTTTTTAAGGATTTTATTAAACAAGGTTAGAGGTCCAAAATCTTTTGATGACATTCTCACGGTAAATGGATGTAAATTCAATACCTTTAGAGAAGCATGCTATGCTTTTGGATTGTTGGATGATGATACGGAATATATTGAAGCTATTCAAAAAGAAAGTCATGCGGGTTCCGGTTACTATATACGTTCTTTGTTTTCCATTATGTTAACGTCTAATACTCTTTCAAGGCCGGAATATGTATGGGGAAAAACATGGGAATTTTTATCTGACGGCATCCTTTATAGACAACGACGTATTTTAAACGTTCCTGGTAAGTCATAAATAACTGTTATCATTTTTATTGTAATTATTTATAATTTATTTTTTTTATTAAATTCATATATATATATATATAAGTTATATTACTTGTAAAAGTATAAAATATAACAATCGGGATCATAAATATATCTCAAATAATAATATATATCTTCGTGTTATACATTTTTTTACTAATTTAAAATTTAATATATGTTTTGTGTTTTCAGATTTACACCTTCATGATGATCAACTAAAGAACTTGACTTTGTGCGAAATTGAGAAGATTTTAAATCGTAATAATTCTACCTTACGAAATTGGAGTATGATGCCTTACCCTGACTTGGACTCTGTTGCTTCTTCAAATAATCATTTAATTACAGAGGAGCTGGATTATGATCGCAATGAACTTCAAAAGGAATTCGACAATCTTTTCACTGCGTTAACCGATGAACAAAGATGTGTTTTTAATGAAATATAAAAGCGGTGGAAGAGAGCAAAGGCGCTGTTTTTTTGTGTATGGATATGGAGGAACTGGTAAAACATTTCTTTGGAAGATATTATCTGCTTCGCTTTGTTCGAAAGGAAATATTGTTTTGAATGTTGCTTCAAGTGGGATTGCTTCTTTATTGCTTGCAGGAGGTAGGACAGCATATTCTCGGTTTCTAATTCCATTAAACCTAAATGAGGACTCAGTCTGTCATATAAAGCCAGATAGCGATGTTTGCAATTTATTAAAAAACCTCATTGATTATATGGGATGAAGCACCTGTGGTACACAGACATGGTTTTGAAGCTTTTGATAGGACTTTTAAATACGTATTGTCCTCTAATGATCCAAACAAATCTCAACTACCTTTTGGAGGGAAAGTAATTGTATTTGGTGGAGATTTTAGACAAATTCTTTCTGTCATACCAAGTGGTACTAGACAAGATATTGTTAATGCTTCTTTAAGTTCTTCCTACATCTGGGATATTTGCAAAGTACTTAGGTTAACCAAGAACATGCGAATAACAGTAGGAGGTGAACTACATGATATTGAACAAACAAAGATATTTACAGAATGGTTGTTGGATTTAGGTGAAGGAAACATAGGTGGCTCTAATGATGGCGAGGCAATTATAGAGATACCAGATCATCTTTTAATTATGGATTCAACTGATCCTATTTGTGATCTTATCGATTTCGTTTATCCTTCGATTATTGAAAATTTTGGGATTTTGAATTTTTTCCAAGAGCGAGCCATTCTTGCACCAACAAATGAAATAGTTGATGAAATAAATGATCGGTTGCTATCTACGTTTCCCGGAGATGAAAATGAATACTTGAGTTCAGATAGTATTTGTGAGTCTGAAAATCTACATGATGGTTTTCATCAAAGCTTATACTCACCTGATGTACTAAATGGACTAAAAATTCCAGGGTTGCCACATCATAAATTAGTGCTAAAGGTTGGTGTTCCGGTCATGTTACTACGAAATATTGATCAAAGACAGGGGTTATGCAACAGGACTCGACTAAAGATCTTATCACTAGCACCGCGTGTTATAGAAGCTGAAGTAATATCAGTAAGTAATATAGGTAATCGAACATTCATTCCAAGAATTTCTTTAACACCATTAGACAAGAAGATTCCATTTAAGTTTAAACGAAGACAATTTCCTATTTCTGTATGCTTCGCCATGACGATAAATAAAAGTCAGGGGCAATGGTTATCTAGAATTGGTTTGTATCTGAGACAACCAGTCTTTTCACATGGTCAGCTCTACACCCGCTTTGTCCAGAGTTAAAAGTAGAGATGGACTCAAACTCGTAATTGTTGATAAAGATGGTATCCTTACTAATAAAACGGTCAATGTTGTATATAAAGAAGTTTTTAGAGATTTGTAATTTGCATTTATAGTTATAAATCAAATAAGTGTAAAAGTGTTATTAATATGTAGTTGTAAATAAAATTTATAAAATATAATATGTATCTGTTTATTATAAATGTTTGTTAATTTTAAAATTTGTTGGACTCGTATCCATGTACCCACACGGGTTCATAACCTAGTTAAGCTAATATATGAACCAAACATGTTAAATAATTCCACAATCTTACTTGATTTAATATGCTGTAAAAGATAAATCAAGTAATACATTGTTTTTTAACCTGATATGATACTTTATCATTTTGTAAACTTCTACATGTATTTATCTGACATATATTCAAATTTACATGTAAAAAGTAAACTTTGTATTTTTTATATTAGCTGGTATTTTATAATTTATAATTTTTTTAGTTATCTTTATTATAATTTACTAGTTATCAAATACTATTCCATAATTAGTTTTTTTCTCCATATATTATACAAGTAAGTAAATTATTTATTATATAAAGTAATAATAAATTTTAATTAGCAAATAAAAATTTTAATGGTCCAATCGTGACTCATAAACCAATAATAATACATACCTACAATTTAACTAGTAGAAAATCATAATTTTTATTTTATTTTCAAAAAGAACTTCCTCATATAATCATCACAAAGAGTAAATTACAAATTGTTTTTTATTTAATATACGAAATTTCCTTTAATTTTAATAATTACATACAATGTCCTTTTATTAAAAGATTTGCGCATTTATTGTACTTTGTACTAACTCTCATCCAAATGTATAATTAACTCAGTTATGTGTCATTTCACATGAGAGGTATTTTTATCATTTGTTTTTCATATCTAATAGATAAAAAAAATTAAAAATAGAAATTTTTAAATGAAAAATAATAATAAAATATATCGGACTATTATGTAAGTCGGGGAGACCAATCCCTCTTGGTGTGTTTCCATTCGACCAGTCATAAAAATTTTATGACAACAACATCGAATAACATTTACTAAAGAAAGAAGTCGAAGTCACAAATCAACTACAATGTCTGGAAATTAATATAAACATAAAAAAATACTTGTAAATACTTTATCAACTACTCACACAAACAAATAACACAAAAAAAACCTGTAAATACTTTAACAATTACTCACACCAACAAATAATAAAAAATCAATAAGGAACACAAACTTGAAGATTACCTATGATTCTTTAAATTGCTTATATAGTGCAAAAACCAAAAAGTGAACTGTGAGTAGCTTGTTAATCGCACAACAACATAAGCTGGAAATTCAAAGAGCACCCAATTACAAAAAGTGAATTAGGGATTTCAATCATATCGTTCTTTTTTTATTCGACTTCAAGGGGCTTCAATGATATACAAGATGTTGTAGGTGATGGTGAAGAAGACTGATATTGGAGTATCAAAGACAGGGGGATGCTAGATTTAATGGTGTTGAGCGTAAGAATGATGCGGGTTCACCCGACTTAACCAACGTTCCGATGTCTTTTATTTGTGTTTTCCATATAAATTTATTATTTTTTTCATTTGTTTAATATATTAGCTGTGAAAACAAAAAAACAAAAATACAACTCATGTGAAAGAGACTTAACTGAGTTAACTGTATATTAAAATAAAGTTAATGTAAAGGACAATAGGTGTGTAAATATTTTTAAAAAAGGATATACCATGTAATTTCGTGCATTAATAAAGGACATAATTTGTAATTTACTTCATCATAAATTTAGGACATAATTTTATTTTGTATTGTAAAAAAAAAATCTCTCTAATCATCCTAAATTTACACTTGATGGTTATTTAAAAAAACTTAAATTTGATTATGTTTACAAGTAAAATTTATTTTCCTATATTTCTCATAATAATCATCTTTGTGAGTGAACTTAAGTGCATATCAAATGTAAATTTACTAGGACTATGCGAGTAACTAGGGGTGTTAAAAAATATTTATATCCGAAATTAAATCTGAAATATCCGAAAATTCAAATCTGAAATATCCAAAATTTTAAATATCCAAAAATTTGGATGTCGAAATTTCGGATTCGGATTAGGATAGTGTTTTTGAGGATTTTCAAATATTCGGATACCCGAATTATCCGAAATATTTTTGTAAAAATTATTTAATAATTAATATTTTTAGATATTTTTGGGTATTTCGGATATTTTTATAAAACTTCTGATATCCAAAACCTTGTTTAATAAAAAATTATTATAATTTTATTAACATTATTAAAAAAATAGAACTCGAATATCCGTTCAGATACCCAAATCTGAAATTTCGGATATCCGAAATTTGGATCCAGATAGTGAGATAACTATTCGAAATTTTTGAATATCCGATTTTAAACATCCCTACGAGTAAACCACGATCGAGTGTTAACACGTGAGTTTAAAGTATCAAAATCAAATTTTAAATTCTAAAAGGCTTTGCATTACAAGCTTTACGAAGTGGTATAAACCACGTACTAGCTAGTAAACAAACACAAACTACACCTTCCCTCTCGTTTATCTTCCATCTTTCAACATCTCTCTGCATTAACAATGGCCAACAAATCACATAAAACCTTCAAGCCATTGTTATGTCGATTATCCCAAAACGACGCCGTCCGACCAACCAAACTCTCCGGCTCCTCCTCCGGCGATCCTTCGTCACCCAAACTCACCTGCATCGGCCAAATGAAAAAGAAACCAACCACCACCACCACCACCACCACCGCCACCGCCACCACTGCCACCACCAATCGCTTCTTTTCCGGCAGCTTAATCGCCAAATCCTCCGGCCACTCCAATCGTTACAAAGTCTTCTCCGTTAAAAACCTAATTTCTCCCGCCATTGAGACTGATGCATCTGTCAAACATTCAAACAGGAGTAAGAGCTGTAACGGTAGAGGAAGAACAGCGGTTAGATCGAAGAAGTGTTACATGAATTATAGCAGTGATGATCATGATGATGTTAGAGTTGTGGTGGCTGAAGAGTTAGATCCGCCGTTGCCGGTGGTGAAATGTCGCCGGAGAGATGAAGATGTGAACGTAGATTTGTGGAAGAGACGTGGGATTGAAATGAAAACGTTGCAGATTCAGCCGATTGAGGTGAGTGTGAATCAAAATAGTTGCAGTAACTATGGCGGATTTTTAGTTCCAACATCGGCGACAATCTTGTGATGAAAGAACAGATCAATAATCATGAAGGTGATCGATTGTCTTCATAATCGGAGATGAGATTCCGATGCTTTGATCAAATTGTTGATTATTTCTTTGGGTTGTTGGGGAGATTGCTACTGACTACTGAGTTTGATTCTGTACTTTCACGTGTGTACAAACTGTGGAACGTGGTGTGTGGTGGTTGTTACAACTAAGATTAATATTTACTTATGTTACTTTTTCTTTTTTATTTGATGGATTTTGCATGTGGAAATTATACTATGAAATAACTATGATTAGATAATACGATAGAAGCTTTTCTCGAAAAAAAAAAGGATAATATGATAGACGTGTTACTGATTTGCTATAGTCTAGTCATTCCGAAAATAGTAAAAAAGAAAAAAATAATAATATGAGGTAATCCGGTCATTTCACGACTACTTATTTGCTAGCCTAGTCATTCTGAAAATAGTAAAAAAGAAAAAAAAATAACAATAAAAGGTAATCCTGTCATTTCACGACTACTCATGTGGAAAATTTAAGGACAACTTACTCTAGCGACCGATCTTGTTATGCTCTTTCAAAAATATCAAATCATCCGAGTAATTTTTCACACCTTGAAACCACACCTGCAATATAGGTAAACTACATGGACCATCCGTGTATACACCGAAAATAAACAAAATTATAAAGTTCAAATACAATAAATCATAAATTATTAAGATTGCCATTTACCAAAAGAGAAACATAATTCTTGAGTTTTTGTCCCATTTTAGCGACGAAAGTTTTTATTTATAAAAAGTCTTGAAATTGGATAAAATACATAACACTGGCTAACTAAATGAAACATTTAAGGCCATATGGGCTAACTAAATGAAACATTTAAGGCCATATGGAGTGGAGAAGACGGGGAAATCCTGGGTAAAACCACGTCCCTGGTTTCGAGGTTATAGTCACTGGGATTTACCAGACGACACTATGCTATTGAAACATTTTTTTCCTTAAAAAAGAAATAAGAAAAAACTAAGATGACATCATGTAAAACGAAAAAAAACCTGGGAAAAATAGAAGAAACTGATATAACGTCAATATATCATACAAAACAAATAAGAAAAACAGGATGGTTGTCATTGACTTTAACGTTTATGATGTTGTCAGTCTACTAATATTAATCGCCGTCCCTTACAAAAATGCCGTGAATTAAATAATGTGGAATTTTAAATTCAAAAATATATAAAGGGGGAAGTTACATGAAGAGAAAAAAATAATCATTGTTAAAAAGTATACAAAACACCTAAACATTTGGAATTTCGATTTTATGTGGCTATGGAGTCCATACGTATGCCCCCAGATATCATCACAACTTCTCCTCTGTGGATAACCCATACATACCATCATCCATTCAATCGCTCTTAACTTCCATCAACACCCACCAATTACCACCGGTCAACAATGGCCGCCACCAAGCTCACCTCCGGCCTTCTCTCCGCCCCCTACATCCCCCACCACCGCCGGAGGCTCCCAATTCCACCACCAAGCCATCACAACTTCCCCCCATTAAAGCACACAACTCTAGCAATCCGAAGGAACGAGATAGTGTGCAAAGCGGCCGAGGTGTCGTCGTCAGGTGTCGCCGACGATAAACGCAATTGGGTGCCGGTGGTGCCGCTGTCGGCGCTGCCGAAAGGTGAGCGGAGAGTGATTATTCAGGACGGAGAGACGATTCTGCTGTTGTGGTATAAAGATGAGGTTTTTGCCATTGAGAATCGATCGCCTGCTGAAGGTGCGTATAGTGAAGGGTTGATCAATGCGAAGCTCACACAGGTTTGATTTCAATTTTTCAATTTTCCCCAAATTTTAGGTTAAAATTGAATTTGGTGCAGTTTCTTATGCTGGTTTAACTTCACTTGTTCTTCCATTTGTAGTCTATTTCATTATCTCAATGTTTAGGGTTAAAAATGTGTGATTTCACTAATCTTCTGCAGGATGGCTGTATTGTGTGCCCATCAACTGATAGCACATTTAATTTGCGAAGTGGGGCAATCAAAGATTGGTTTCCAAATAATCCTGTTTTAAGAGCATTGACTCCTGCTTTGAGGAATTTGTTTGTTTATCCTGTGAAAATTGAAGGTGAAAACATCTATATAAGTATTGGAGGATCTGCATCATCTGATGCATCTGCAGAAATCGTCTTTAGTGGAATGTCTAAACCTGGTGTAACTGCTTCTGACGTCAACATCGAAGAGGTAATAAGTTCATTACAGTTATAGATAGTTATGTAAACTTAATCTGAATAGGAACAAGTTTCATATAGAACTAGCTTTAAGCAAAGAACCATAAAAAGACTAAATAGCAATAAGAATTTGTACGTAGTGCTGATCAGATGTAGCAGGAGAGGGGAAAAAAGGTCATGTGGCTACATAACCGTCTTATGTATCGCATGATTATGATTTACATCTAAAGCGATAGGTACAATTGTTTAGTTAGGTTAAGTTTTATCTCAGTAATTAGTTTTTTTATAACAACTCAACTTAACTGCATCTTCATAACTCATAATTTTGATCCTAAATAATTGGAATATTAGAATCAGATTTGGCTTTTGCCACAGCCTGATTGTTAGTGAGCTAATAATCACTTTAGACGCATATTCAAACGCAGTAGTCATCCAAATACCCCTTATACTCCTTGCTTGTTCAAGTCACTACCTTATATATTGCACCATCAAGCGAGAAGATTAATAAAAGTTGCTAATGCCCAAACTCAATAATAACGATTTGACTAGCAACAAGTTAGTTGGTACTGGCAATGAAAATGAGCAGAGCTTGGGTAACAGGTCAAAGCATGTAGCTTTCTAGTGTGGGTCGAAACTTGTCAGATCAACCAATAAAACACTTTTTTGTCTTGAATTTTATAAATGGTTAAACCTTTAACTACTACTCAAAAACTACATTATTATGATGATCTTCTAATTTTGAAATGAAACCATATTTTGATGTTCTTGACATTTTCATTTTAAATATATTAGGAGACTTTTAATCCGCCTGATCCACACAACGTGCTACATAGCGCTGCTTGTTTTGTATTAAGTTTGTTCTTTTACTTGTTTAGGTGAGAATGGTGGTTGATGAGGTGGGCTCGGGAGGATTCGGGTTCACAAGAAACAACGAATTGATTAACGGGAAGGCGGCTATAATCGGGTTCCTCTTGCTGCTAGATTTTGAGCTCTTGACTGGTAAAGGGATTCTAAAGGGAACGGGCTTCTTGGATTTTCTTTATTCTGCTACAAATGCCTTCAACTAACTGTCATTTTCTTTTTCTTCTTTTTTTTCTTTTTTTTGGGTTTCTGCAGTTTTATCAAGTTTCTTGTTGAGTTATATTGGGTTCAGAAATCACATATATATAACTGTTGATTGTATATGTTTATAAATTTGCAAATTTACAATGATGTCCTTGAAAGAAGTTGCACCAACTTGTTTAAATGAGCTAAGCCGCTCGTAAGGCACTCGAAATTGACTCACTAAAAGATCTAATCAGGCTCAATTTAAACAAGTTTACCCTAAAACTTGAATCATTAAATTAGGGGGTGGTATTGGGTTCAAGTCTTAACTGTTACTAAAAAAAGGTGGTGTAGGCTGGCCAAGGGGACTCTCGCCTAAAATAGGTTTCCTCTTAAGTGTGGTCTCAGGTAGGAGGCCGTTAAAGACTGATATACGAGTTTCCTTCGAGAATGTGCTTGCCTAGAGCCCCAACTTTAAATACTTGAGTAATGAAGATGATCGGGTGGGTCAGTGATACGTCATGGATCTAGTTAGTAGTAAAAAAGAAAAAAGAACAAAGAACAAAATGGTTCCAGAAATTCACACCTAATTAGGACACCAAAAGCAACTCAAGAATTAAGATACCATCTATGTATATAACAAACCGTATGCCAGCATTTGTTATTCAAACAACTCAACCATCAATCATTATTAAACACCATTCTTAAAAACATCATTAACAACACAAACAAATCGAAAATCGAAAATGTGGATGCATGTCTTCATTCAACAAGCTGTATACGAGGAACGGAGGTGTATGGGACCACAGTTTGTCGTCTTGGTGGGGACGGGGCTTCTAAAAGAGGTCTTCCTGTACCGACAAAAGAAGTCGACCTCTTACCTTGGGGTGATAGAAGCAAGCGGAATGTCCACGTCAGCACGTCTGGTGCAAACATCTTGTACAAAAGAAACACGTCGTACCAGCTCGGGAACTTCACATTTGCACTACCTCGTACGGCTGCTGATACAATCAACTTCGCAAATTCTTCAACTGGAGTACCCGAAGCTTGTATCTTGGCATCATAATTCACAAGGAATAAACATAATGAAGTATGAGTTTTCAAGAGTCCTCACAATTCAACTGCAACAACTTTTTGGAACCTTTATAGGCTACTAATCACTTGCTTTTTTTATTCTTATTTGACTCAATTATAAACTAAATTGACCCAAAATCAATGTCGTGAGTTTATTCTAGGTCTGGAATAAACCCATGATATATAGTAAAACGGGCAGGTCAAATGACATGTCAAAACAAGTTATTTTTATGTCAGATTACTAGAAACAATTTTTATCCAAAAGTTGGGTATTCTTACAAACAATTAGCATGTCGAATACAATTTGACATAGTATATTGTTCTAATAACAATATAAAATGAATTAGGAGGCTTTTATGAGTTAAAAATACACTTGAGGCAACATTTTACTAATTTAGCATACTTCTTTTTAAGTTATTTTTTAAAATTTCATAAAAAAATATTTCATGAACTTGTTAATATAAAAATAGAACCTGAATTAAGTTATTAATAAGTAATCAGACCAAAATTGTCACCTCCACTTTTAAGACTTGTTAAAGGTAGCACAGGTGTCGCATCTACTAGCATTTTGTAAAAAA
>BJCO01791793.1:0-10946 GCA_018326465.1 Flaveria floridana | reverse complement strand
ATTCTGCAGTCGACCGGTACACTGCCGGTTGTGTTGCTTAGGATCGAGTCTTAGTTTTATAAATTTAAAGCTTTTTAGTGTCTAGTTAGAGTTTTATTTGTTAGTTTAATTTAGTATAGTCTAGCACACATCAAAGTTTTTTTGGCATATAGTTGCTCATTCTTGAGTAACTCAAGAATTAGTCTGAGATGCTTCTCGTGCTCTTCCTTACTATCGGAGTAGATTAGGATGTCGTCTATCAACACGATCACAAATTTGTCGAGATAAGGGCGGCATACAGGGTTCATGAGATCCAAGAACGCTGCTGATGCATTAGTCAGTCCAAATGGCATGACTAAGTACTCATAGTGTCCATACCTAGTTTGGAAGGCCGTCTTGGGTATGTCTTCTTCTATTATCTTCAGTTGGTGGTAACCGGATCTCAAATCTATCTTGGAGAAGTAGCTTGCTCCTTGAAGTTGATCGAATAGGTCGTCTATCCTCGGAAGAGAGTAACGGTTCTTTATGGTCAACTTATTTAACTCCTGGTAGTCAATGCACATGCGTAAGGTTCCGTCCTTCTTTTTCACAAATAGCATCGGGGCACCCCATGGAGAGACACTCGGACGTATGAATCCTTTGTCTAGTAGTTCTTGAATTTGTACCATCAGTTCCTTCATTTCAGGAGGGGCGAGTCGATACAGCGCTTTGGCTACCGGTGCAGCGCCGGGCAGCAAATATATTTGGAACTCAACTTATCGATTCGGGGGAAGTCTCGGTAGGTCTTCCGGAAACACTTCTGGGTATTCAGAAACCACTGGGATATCTGCAATCCTCTTCTCCTCTTTGGTCTTCATCACGTAGACTATGAAAGCTGAGCATCCCTTCCTTAAGCTCTTGGTAGCTTTTAAATGGGATATCATGGGGCATAAAGTGTTATTCCTTTCTCCACTAACACTTCCTTATCGTTTAACAGTATCTTGAGTAGGCGTTCATCGCATACAATTTTGACTCTATTCTTAGCTAGCCAGTCCATACGAACCACCACGTCAAATCCTCCTAGCTTAATGGGCATCAGATCTATTCTAAATGTATTTGCCTCAAGCTTCAATGAGCATTCCTTGATGATATCATTAGCTTCTAAAATGTTACCATCAGCTAATACAATGGTAAACACGTCGGTTAAGGTACACGCATCTAAGTCAATCAAAGATCTAAAACCACTAGCGATAAAACTAGCAGTCGCTCCAGTTTCGAATAAAATAGCAGCAGGATGGTTATTTACAAGGAACGTACCGTTAACCACATCAGGTTCCTTTCGAGCTCCAGCCGGATCCATCACGAATACTCTTCCTTTAGGCTTGTTGGGCTTGGCATCCTTATCTCTACCCAGCTTAGGACACTTGCTACTCATGTGTCCTGGATCCCCACATTCATAGCATTGCTTTCCTAGTATGTAAGTACAATCCTTGATTAAATAACCTGTTCTCTTGCATCTGAAACAGGGCATCGGGTTATATTCCCCTTGATGGTGTAGTTTGCACTTATTGCAAAATGGGTTTGTCCCGGAGTATAGTCTTCGGGTCTTGCCTCCCTGATCTTCGCGTCTCGTACCTTCAAACTCTTTATTCCTGACCTGCTACTATTTCCAACTGCTTTCTTTGCTTCAAACCACCTTCTTTTATCACCAACAGACTTCCTCTTTTCATCAGTCCTAGTTTGCTCGGTCCATCCAGCCCTAACTATGTCATCAGTCAAACTGCTGGTAAGGTCAACTTCAGATTGTAGAGTCAAGGGTTTGGAGGAGCGGACCATTCCCCTAACTCTATATGTTTCCCCTATATGAATCGTGCTACGCCTTTAGATTCATGTGTCACCAGATGAGGAACCAGTCAAGATAGGGCTAAGAATCGATTGATGTACTCGGTGTAATTAGGACCTTTCATTTCCAGACCCAAGAATTCTGACTCTAGCTTCTCAAGTTGATTGATAGGGCAATACTTGTTGGTTAACAGCACTCTGAATTCTACCCAGCTTATTCGACTTGCACCATTCCTTCCACGTGCTTGAGTGATCGACTTCCACCACACTAACGTCGATCCTTTCAGTGATTGAGAAGCGAATTTCACCGTAAGATCCATTTTGCATTCGTTGATATCCAAAAAAGCTTCCATCTCGTCAATCCATCTGTAAGTCTCTATACCACCCTCGGTGCCGTGGAAATCCTTGGGTTTACATGCCATAAAGGTCTTATAGGAGCACCCATTCCTTATCGCTTTGGCTTCTTTGTTGCGGTCCTCGTGGTTCTCAGGTCCATCATTCCCATTAGTATTACTCCGATCAACATTGATCTGGGTGATAATTTACGGGATGGCGTTAGCAATTTGTTGTGCTACTAGGTTAGTCATCTTCTCGTCGTATTCTTGGTTAGCATTTTCCCTGCGGGGAGTTCCCGGTGGGGTAGGTTGGGTTCTCGTTTGCCTTGCCTCCTCATGGCGGCCCCTTGTAGCTCCTCGCCTCCCAAATCGTGTTCCCCTCCTAGTTGGCATTCTGATAGTATCACAGATAACTTCGTTTAGCATCTCAAAGTTTGTTTTGAATAGTTCATGCATCATTACCCTATTATACCTAGCCTCAGGAGGAGAGATCGTGGTGTGTATATATTTATATGTTTATATACAACCCACTATGTAATTCTTACAAGGTTTAATTCAAAGTATATCATAGCATTTTAGGCAATCAATCAGTATGGATACAGACAAGTTCAAAGCATAACTTAACACAATGAAAGTTAACACAAATAATCCAATAACCATATTCTAAACAAGTAGTTTCATAGTTAAACAGTGATAGTAGTGTCAGCAAGCCAGTTGAATCAGAGTCATGCTCTTACAATTTGGAAAGTGCCATTACCCCCATAATAGTAATAATAATAGTATCAAACATTAATCAAGATTCGTTTCCTTCAACTGTCTAAAGACAAATAGTCCCATTTCTCATCCCTACTCTCACACCCACCTTTTCTTCAGCCATCCAAGCCATCCAGAGTTCTTCTTCTTCTGTTCCTGTTCCAACCTCTGCACCCCATGTGAGGCCATCATAGCCTGGAATTAAGCAGACCAGGAGGTCCGGGTAGCATGCTGAAGAGTCAGCTCGTGACAATTGACGGTCTTCAAGATCACATCCAGTGCTGCATCAGAGGTTCCTACGTCACTTTCCCGGCGGCTAGACTGGTAGTACCTATCACCTGCCAGTATGCTAGGGCCGTCGTACATACTGTGCCTCGGTGGCATCCAGGGCTTATCATGTGGGTGGCGTCGGAATGGGTCAAACAGTGGTGGTGCGGGTATAGGAGTCCTAACAGGTGGTGGAGGAGGAGGTGGCATCCTAAATGAGACTGAAGGTCCAGGCCTAGCACTCTTGCGTGGACGAGTGACAACACATGCTCCCCTATTCCTGGTAGGTGGGATAGGCGAGTGAGTAGAAGCAGTAACGTGTGTAGAGTGGGAGCGTGTCCGGCTACTGGAAGGTGTCGTTGAGGAAGAGTCCTCAGAAGCTTCGGTGTCATCCGATGTGACGGATATCCATCCTGGGTGTCCGCATATCCGGAGGTATGCCTCGTACTCAGTCTGAGGCTTCGCTCTTCTAAGGGTCCCAGTAGGGGTAGTCTCATTGTCTGGGTGTGCGGGCGTCGTACCTTTGTCTGCCATAGTCCTTGTGCCCTGTATAGAAACATCATGAGTAATTTGGTTTCTCATAGCTCATGATTATGATATTAATAGTACTAGTAATAGTAGTAATGGCAGTAGTATCGGACATTTCAATGTATCATTTGTCAATGATATAAGAATCAATAGTCTCTTTAAATAGAATCAGACAACACAGTTTACCATAAAAATCATTTAAATCTCCCTTTTTCTTTTTAAAATAAGTTTCAAAGTCATCAATGTGAATCAGAAAAGTCCAAACATTACCTAAAGGTTCGTGTTGGAAATTACACGTCCGGTAAATTCATGATTATGTTGATCAAGTGTAATCATCAATTTACCCAACCCGATCATTCCAACACTTCCCACAAGGACAGTCTTATGGTATCAGGGTTGTAGCCTAAGGTCCACTATGATATTCCTGATTTCTCTACAACCATTGGCTCTGATACCAATCTGTCACACCCCGGGCCTAGATAGGGTGGGACGTCACATACCAGCAACAATATATGGCAGCGGAAACAAATTAATACAAGAGCTCAAAGGAGAGAATATCACATGACATTTAAAGTTTCAAAGGGTACCGGGGCTAGAAACAGATCTAGCCCCCAAATTAGTTATGCAGTCAACATAAAAACAGATTGTATTGTTTAACAGATGTTTTCAATCATTCAAATCATTCAATAAGCAAAATTAAGCCAATGCCATGGTCTCGGGGATAGATATAGGTCTTCAACAGTAGCTAAGATCTCTTCATGGATTACCTGAAACATGCTCAAAAAGAAATTTATGTTAACTAAAAAGTTGGTGAATTCAAGTGCTTAAAGATTTAAAAACAATTGTACTTAACAAAAATTTCATTTGATAAGAAGGAAAGAATCATAGTTCATTTTCATGGGAGTATCACAATCAACCCTGCACTAAATCCCGGTTAGCCTCTTTGAAAGTTATGTTTAACTGGTTAACCCCCAAAAAGGGGAGAATTGAGCCCCAAACCAGTGAACCCTACCTGCTCGGATGGTTCACCATAGTTTCTTAGCAAAACCTGTCACATGCCACAAACGACCCCTCAGGCTCTCAGTGGGGTACCTCCCTGTGGTGGGAGCCACTGTGTGTGGGGGTTTCCCCAAATAGATCTATCCACATAAAACAAGCGGTTCATGAAAGAATTAATGATCATGAATTAAGTATCAGCAGGTAACCATAAATCCCACATACAAGCATCAAGTAAAGCACAATTATAGTTCATAAAATAACAGAGCATGTTACCTCTCAAAACAGTAGTATAAAGAGATCACTAGAACTCACCTTAGGTGTTAAGCAAAAGTACTCTTTGTGTACTGGGAGTGTCTCAAGTTCTAAACCTATTTAAAGTGCAACAAGTGTGTCTAAGTCTTAGTTTGTCGGATTCGGCTTTGATTCGATTAAGGTTTGCATAAAAAGTTTCCTTTTATGGAAAGTCCAGTTTTCTCATACAATCAAGGATTTTACACTATTAAGTTAAGAATATAGGGTAAATATGCTGTTCAAGTGATTATTGGGCTCATTTGAGTCGGTTATGAAGTTTGGCAAAATTTTACAGTTTAGCCCCTAAAGTTTCAAAATTGACAGTTTCTACCCTCAAGTTTGGTTTTCTTGTATTAGATGACTTTTATAACCAAAATCAGGTTCATGACCTTAAACCAACTTATTTTTAAGAAAATGTACACAAATTTTCAGATTACAGGTTCGGTTTATTACTTACGTGTTTAACGTTCCCGGTTACGGTAAAACCGAAGGGTTTTAACGGTTACCTATGAACTTCCATGTTTTTGAGTCTTAGACCAGTAGATAACATTTTAAAGACATTTTCCTAAGTTTCCAGTCATTTGATTATGAAATTTTTGCCTCTAGTAGTTGAAAGCCTCGTTTTTGTGTTTAACCCGTTAAAACGTGTTTTTAACCGAATTTGACCATTTAAAAGCTCGTTTGACCAACTTTTCTACTTTATAAGTTATTTTCTCACTTAACCTACTGAAATAACATGGTTTTTATAATTTTTAACTCTATACCCATATTTCTTAGATTTTCCTCAAAAAAGTCACCCGGTTAGTACCCGTTTTTACTTAAAAATCCATTTAAATTACCCATTTGACCACTAAAATTTCCCATTGACTCCAGAACACTTTATTAATCCTTAATGAAACTGTAATTCTCTTTAAAAAGTTTATAGCCCAAGCTTTCTTGTTTTTAAGTTGTTTTTTCATGTTTTCGGGTCCCGAAAGTGACTAAAATGGGTCTAATCTTAACATGTCTTTCATTTACAGAGATTAAACATTAATAACACACTTAAAATTCATCAAAAATTTCTGAAATTTCAGTCCCAAATCATGGCCTAGTTGTTCTACACATCCATAGACTACAAATATGGTGAAAATGTCATAACCGACCATTACACATGTGTAAATCATTGTAACTTGGGTTTAAACATTACCAAAACTTCATTTAACTTAAAAATCAGATTATTAGGGTGTTTAAGAGTTGTTCTTGTGCAGGTTATGACCCTTTTTTGAGAGGGTTTTCAAACAAATGCTTAAAGGGTGTTGTTACATGTAGAAAGAAGGATTTTTCAAGGTGTACTTATGCTATAACCTCCCATTCATGGTGTACACCCATTTGTAACATTCAAAACAGGTTATTAGAAGTCTTATGAACTATAACAAAGCAGGTTATATGTTTTGCTTCACGGGGTTTCAAGATGCACAAGTTAGATGGTGAGAATCACCCAAAAAGAGGGTTTTCTAGGTGTAACTCGTGTTACACCTATAGATTGACATGCTTTACTAGTATGATACCTTCAAGAACGTGAAAAGCTCTCCAAGAACAAGGTGGTAGCAGCAACCTTCTGTTAGAACAAGATATGGTAAGGTTTTTGAGTGAAAAATGAAGACAAACATAAGAAATGACCAAAACCGGCGACATGAAGCTTACACTCGATGTAGCTCGTGGTCTGGAGGATGTAGTTGGTCGTGGGTGGCTTGAAACTCCTTGGACAAGGCTGGAGAATCTCGAACAAGGGCTGGAGAGGTCGATCAAAGTGGAAACGTGCACCCAAAAGCTCACAAAGCTTCTCCTTCTTATGGTTTTGATGTTGGCCGATGGTGCTTGATGTTGTTCTTCGAATAATGAGGCTGGAGTAGAGAGGTTTTCGGTTGTGGGTGTGTTTCTTGGTGATAGAATCCGAGAGGGAGAGAGAAGAGGGTGAGAGGAAAGGTTGGTAAGAGTTGCATGAAATGAGAGTGGGTAGAAGAAATGGTGTGTTTCAATGGATCAAAAGTGGTAGAGGGGAGGGGATTGGTGGACATGGGGCGGCCGAATCCTTGTCTTGTAGTGTGGTGTGTTTTAAATGTAAAGTTTAATAGAAATTAGAATTATGTAGTGTTATTTGTTGTGTAGTATAATGGATGGCGTTAATTTAGTTAGCTATTTAAGTGTTATGCATGATCATGCATGCATTATGCCCGAATTATGTATGTGTATGTACATATTTTAATTATTCCAGTTAAGATTTAGTTTTGCTAGGGTGACTAATTAACATTCCCGGGCACTAAGTTACTAAAAGGTAAGACTTGAAATAACTAAAATTCATAAAAATCACATAAAATCATAAAATGTAAATAATAGCAATTGATGATTCTAAATTATTGATATAGTTAAATTATTTCTATTATTAGTACTCATAAGATGGGTGATGATGCAAGTAAATTAGGGTTTAGAATAGTGACCTTGAGGCCGGTTGTCACACTGTTATTGTTGCTCTTACTGTTATTGTTGCCCTAACTTTTATTGTTGCCCTGACTGTTATTGTTGTCCTGACTGTTATTGCTGCTCTAACTCTTATTGGTGCTCTGACTATGATTATTGCTCTGACAGTAATTATTGCATTGACTGTTATTGTTGCTCTGACTTTTATTGTTGCTCTGACTGTTATTGTTGCTCTTACTATTATTGTGGCTTTTACTATTATTGTTGCTCTTACTGTTATTGATGCTCTTACTGTTATTGTTGCTCTAACTGTTATTGTTGCTCTTACTGTTATTATTGCTCATACTGTTATTTTTGCTCTTACTGTTATTATTGCTTTTACTGTTATTATTACTCTTACTGTTATTGTTACTCTTACTGTTATTGTTGCTCTTACTGTTATTGTTGCTCTTACTGTTATTGTTTCTCTTATTTTTATTGTTACTTATAATGTTATTGTCGCTCTAGCTATGCTGTTATTGTTGCTCTAGCAATGTTGTTATTGTTGCTCTTGCTGTTATTGTTTCTCTTGCTGTTATTGTTGCTCTTGCTGTTATTATTGCTATTGCTGTTATTATTGGTCTTGTTGTTATTGTTGCTCTTGTTGTTATTGTTGCTCTTGCCGTTATTATTGCTCTTGCTGTTATTGTTGCTCTTGCTATTATTGTTGCTCTTGCTGTTATTGTTGCTCTTACTGTTATTGTTGCTCTCGCTATTATTGTTGCCTTCACTGTTGTTGTTGCTCTAGCTGTTATTGTTGTTCTTGTGGTTATTGTTGCTTTTTATTGCTTCTCTTGCTGTTATTATTGCTCTTGCTGTTGTTGTTGCTTTTGCTGTTATAGTTGCTCTTGCTGTTATTGTTGCTCTTGCTATTATTCTTGCTCTTGCTGTTATTGTTGCTCTTGCTATTATTGTTGCTCTTTCTATTGTTGTTGCTCTTGCTATTATTGTTGCTCTTGATGTTATTGTTGCTCTTGCTGTTATTGTTTCTCTTGTTGTTATTGTTGCTCTTACTGCTATTGTTGCTCTTACTGTTATTATTGCTCTTACTGTTATTGTTGCCCTTACTGTTATTATTGAGCTTACTGTTATTGTTGCCCTTACTTTTATTGTTGCCCTTACTGATATTGTTGCCCTTACTGTAATTATTGCCCTTACTGTTATTGTTGCCCTTACTGTTATTGTTGCACTTACTGTTATTGTTGCTCTTACTGTTATTGTTGCTCTTACTGTTATTGTTGCCTGGCTGTTATTATTGCCCTGACTGTTATTGTTGCTCTTGCTATTATTGTTGCTCTTACTATTATTGTTGCTCTTACTGTTATGGTTGCTCTTACTGTTATTGTTGTTCTTACTGTTATTACTGCTCCTACTGTTATTGCTGCTCTTATTGTTATTGCTGCTCTTACTGTTATTGTTGCTCTTACTATTATTGTTGCTCATACTGTAATTGTTGCTCTTACTGTTATTGTTGCTCTTACTATTATTATTGCTTTAACTCTTATTGTTGCTCTTATTGTTATTGTTGCTCTTACTGTTATTGATGCTCTTACTGTTATTGTTGCTATAATTATTATTGTTGCTCTTATTGTTATTGTTGCTCTTATTGTTATTGTTGCTATTATTATTATTGTTGATATTAATGTTATTGTTTCAATTATTGTTATTGTTGTTATTTTTTTTATTATTATTATTACTACTACTACGTCTATTATTGTTATTGTTAATCTTACTGTTATTGTTGCTCTTACTGTTATTATTGCCCTTAATGTTATTGTTCCTCTTACTTCTATTGTTACTCTTACTATTATTATTGCTCTTACTGTTATTGTTGGTCTTACTGTTATTATTGCTCTTACTGTTACTCTTACTCATACTGTTATTGTTGTTATTACTATTATTGTTGCTCTTGCTTTTATTGTTAATCATGCTGTTATTGTTGCTCTTGCTACTATTGTTGCTCTGGATGTTATTGTTGATCTTGTTGTTATTGTTGCTCTTGCTGTTAATGTTGCCCTCACTGTTATTGTTGCTCTAACTGTTATTATTGCTCTTGCGGTTATTATTGCTCTTGATGTTATTGTTGCTCTTGCTGTTATTATTGCTCTTGCTGTTATTGTTGCTCTTGCTGTTATTGTTGCTCTTGTTGTTATTGTTGCTCTTGCTGTTATTGTTGCTTTTGCTTTTATTGTTGCCCTTTCTATTATTATTGCTCTTGCTTTTATTGTTGCTCTAGCAGTTATTGTTGCTCTTGCTATTATTTTTTCTCTTGCTGTTATTGTTGCTCTTACGGTTATTATTTCTCTTACTATTATTGTTGCTCTTACTGTTATTGTTGTGCTTACTGTTATTCTTGCGCTTACTATTATTGTTGTCCTTACTATTATTGTTGCCCTGACTGTTATTGTTTCCCTTACTGTTATTATTGCCCTTACTGTTATTGTTGCCCTTACTGTTATTGTTACTCTTACTTTTATTGTTGCCCTTACTGTTATTGTTGCCCTTACTGTTATTGTTGCCCTTACTGTTATTGTTGCTCATACTGTTATTGTTGCCGTGACTGTTATTGTTGCCCTGACTGTTATTGTTGCCCTGACTGTTATTGTTGCCCTGACTGTTATTGTTGCTCTGACTGTTATTGTTGCTCTGACGGTTATTGTTGCTCTGACTGTTATTGTTCCTCTGACTGTTATTGTTACTCTGACTGTTATTGTTGCTCTTACTATTACTGTTGCTCTTACTGTTATTGTTGCTCTTACTGTTATTGTTATTATTGCTCTAACTGTTATTGTTGCTCTTACTATTATTGTTGGTCATACTGTTATTGTTGCTCTGACTGTTATTGTTGCTCTTACTTTTATTATTACTCTTACTGTTATTGTTGCTCTTGGTGTTATTATTGCTCTTACTGTTATTGTTGCTCTTATTGTTTTTGTTCCTTATAATGTTATTGTAGCTCTAGCTATGCTGTTATTGTTGCTCTTGCTGTTATTGTTTCTCTTTCTTTTATTGATGCTCTTGCTGTTATTGTTGCTCTTGCTGTTATTATTGGTCTTGTTGTTATTGTTGCTCATGCTGCTATTATTGCTCTTGCTGTTATTGTTACTCTTGCTATTATTGTTGCTCTTGCTGTTATTGTTGCTCTCGCTGTTATTGTTGCTCTCGCTGTGTAACACCCGAAAGTTTGACTTTGTGGTAGGTTGTGCGACTGAGCCTCAGTCGCCTGGGATTTATGCGACTGGAGGTTCGACCGCACGTTATTCGGCCGATTGAAGCTCAACCGTACGATTGGAGTTCAAACGCCCGAATGAAGGATGAACCGCATAGAACTCATGCGACTGGAGTCCAATCACATGGTGTTTACGCGACTGAAGGTCCAGTCTCCCCTGGACCAGATGCGACTGAGCTGTGGGTATAAAAGAGGAGCAACTCTCTTCTCCTTCCCAACACTTGCATTATTCAGTCGGGAAGAGCAGA
>BJCO01791788.1:0-13046 GCA_018326465.1 Flaveria floridana | reverse complement strand
CTTTGGCATAGATGTCTCGGGTATTCCAATTTCAAGAACATGAACAAGCTTGTAGCAGGAAATCATGTCAATGGACTTCCATCCAAGAAGTTTGCAACAACTGATCAATGCTCAGCATGTTTGAAGGGAAAGCAACATAGAGCGTCTTATAAGACCAAGCTGATAAACTTAAATTCCAAACCACTCCAGATGTTGCACATGGACCTCTTTGGACCAATCAATGTCAAGAGTATTGGAAGAAAATCATACTGTTTAGTTATCATTGATAACTATACAATATTTTCATGTGTTTTCTTTTTGCATGCCAAATCTGAAACGGCTGAACTACTTAAAGAATTTATCATTAAAGTTGAAAATAAACTTGATCACAAAGTGAAGATAATAAGAAGTGATAATGGTACCGAATTCAAAAATGCTAACATTGATATGTTTTGTGCAGAGAAAGGAACAGCTCATCAGTTCAGTGCTCCCAGAACTCCTTAACAAAATGGAGTTGCTGAAAGGAAGAACAGAACACTGATTGAGGTTGCACGATCTATGCTAGCAGATGCCAAAATACCAATAACTTTCTGGGATGAAGCTATCTCAATTGCGTGTTTCGTCCATAATCGAACGTTAATTGTGAAAGATAAAATGAAAACTCCATACGAGTTGATGTTTGGCAGGAAACCAAACATAGATTTCCTTAAATCTTTTAGTTGTCCAGTCATGATTCTAAATTAAAGTTATCATCTAGGAAAATTTGAAGCAAAATCTGATAATGGATTTTTCGTTGGATATTCATCTGTTTCAAAATCCTATCGAGCTTATAACTCTAGGACTAATGCTATAATTGAAACATTCAATGTTAAATTCTTGGAAAATTCTTTTCCATTAGTTTCAAATGGTCCTGTTTGGTTATTTGATTTAGATTCATTGTCAAACTCTTTTCATTGTAACTTGTTTGATCAATCTTACTTGCTTGATTCTACAGGTAAGAAGAAAGCTCAAGGATATTTTGGTTCTTTTAGTGATGACTCAGATTCAGACGACCCAGACGATCAAAGCCCAGATTACCCATTCTTCTCTTTTGTCAAGGATTCAATGATTAGATTCAATGAAAATGATCAATCTAATCAAGATTTAGATCATTCAGTGTCATAAGGTCAAGATGTTTCTTAACCAATTCCTAATGATGGTACTAAATTTGTGTAACCTGAGTCCGGAACATCATCCATCTCTGGTGATGCAGTTGATACTGGTAATCTTGATAATCATTTATCAACTCACCGACTCAAGTTCCAAATTTCAATCCACATTCTTCTAGCCTACTGCATCAGCTCTCCAACTTGAATCAAACAAATCTGGAAGTTAATGTTCAAGGTGATTAGATTTTGACATCTCCTATTCATAAGAACCATCCAACATCTCAGATTATTGGTCCATTGAATGAGAGAACAACAAGAAGTAAATCAGAACAAGCAAACCTATGCTTACACTCTTGTTTTCTTTCTCAAGTTGTTCCTAAAAACGTTACCGAAGCGCTAAAGGAAAATGGTTGGGTTAAGGCTATGCAAGAAGAATTACTGCAATTCCGCAAACAAGAAGTGTGGAATCTTGTGGATTTACCTGAAGGAGAAAATGCTATAGGCACAAAATGGTTGTTTAGAAACAAATCTGATGATCGAGGAATTGTCATTCGAAATAAAGCGAGACTTCTTTCACAAGGATACACTCAAGAAGAAGGAATTGATTATGATGAAGTATTTGCTTCAGTTGCAAGACTTGAATCCATTCGTGTCTTCCTGGCTTATGCATCATTCATGAAATTCAAAGTGTATCAAATGGATGTAAAAGGTGAATTCTTATACGGTCCAATCACCGATGATGTGTATGTGAAGCAACCTTCAGGTTTTAAGGATGCAGAATTTCCACATCATGTGTTCAAGCTTAGCAAAGCTTTGTATGGACTCCATCAAGCACCTAGAATCTGGTATGAGACATTGCCATAACACTTAATCCAACATGGATACACGAGAGGGAAAATCGATCCAACTTTATTCATAAAGAAGGATGCTAATGATCTCTTATGTGTGCAAGTGTACGCTGACGATATCATATTTGGTTCTACAAGTGCAAAGCTATGCAATGAATTTGAAGAAATCATATAGTCTCGATTTCAAATGAGTTCTATGGAGAAATTAATTTCTTCCTTGGACTATAAATTCAACAATCTGCAGATGGTATTTTCATCTATCAAGAGAAGTTTGTTGACAAGCTCTTGAAGAAATTCAAACAACAAGATTGGCAGTCCATAAGAACTCCAGCTGACGTAAACTCCTAGTTTGAGCCTGATCCAAAAGGAAAATCAGTTGACCAAACCTTATACAGATCTATGATTGGTTCTTTTATGTATCTTATTGCATCTTGACCAGACATAATGTATGTTGTTTGTGTCTATGCCAGGTATCAATCAGACCCGAAAGAATCCCACTTAATTGCTGTCAAAAGGATATTTAGGTATCTCAAAGGTAAACTAGCTTTAGGGCTATGGTATCCTTATGAGGGAAACTTTGAGTTATATGGATATATTGATAGTGATTATGGAGGATGTTGTCAAGATAGAAAATCTACAATGGGTGGATGTCAGTTTTTTAGGTCCCCGATTAGTCTCATGGCAATGCAAGAAATAAACAAATGTCTCTGTTTCAACCGTAGAAGCTGAGTACATAGCTGCTTCAACAAGATGTTCTCAAATCCTTTGGTTACAATACCAACTGCTGGGTTATGGGTTCAATTTTCTTAAAACACTAATTTACATTGATAACACTGCTGTTATGTTCATTACAGCTAATCCAGTCCAATATTCAAAAACAAAACATATCGAGATTCGATATCATTTTCTCAGAGATAACTCTGAAAAAGGTTTAATCATTTTGATTCAAATTGCAAATGAAAAAACAGTTGGCAGACCTATTTACTAAAGCCTTCTTACCAGGACGGTTTGAGTATTTACTGGATTCAATTGGTCTTATTAACTATGTGTAAAACTGGTTTTTAAGCTTTTTAGTTCTTTGAGTCTTAACATGATCAGAACCCTTCCTTATCCAAAAGGTCATAGCAAGATAAACTGTCAAAGTTAATTGCCTGATTGTAGTTTGTGTGTGTTTGTTTTCTTGTTACAGAAAAACCAAATACAAAATTAGAAAATTCAAAATCAAAGATAAAAATATAAAACAAAAACTAAAAAAATAGAGTCTTTCTTTGTTAATTCATTTTTAAGGAATGAATCTGTTTTTGCAACATGTGAGAAATGATAGTACATTAGTGAGATTAGTTGCATATTTCACTTGATAATAAAGTCTGACATGATGATTTGTTGTTGTTGTTTGACCAAAATGATGATTGAGGGTTGTTAATCTATCCATTTACTACCTAACTGGAAGTGTTTAGATCAATTGAACAAGTTTTGAAGAATTTGATAAGATTTGGTTGTGTTGAAGATGATGAATCAGACGCTTGTTGTGTGAAAAACATCTGAAATTTTGCCAAGTGTTGAGGGTCTTTACCACTGTTTAGGCGTTTTGTTACTGTTGTGGCATTTCAGGAAAGATGTTTTACAACTGTTTGGATGCATTGTGACTGTTTGGACGTGTTAAAACTTCAAGTAATTCTAGGCGTTTGGAGACTATTTGGGAGTTTTAGATTAAAATATCAGAAAAATAACCAAGTACCCCCGGCGTTTCTACACTGTTTGGCCATTTGACAGCAGTTCAGGTGCAGCATCAGGCAAGCATTTCCAAATTCAACTAAGGCATTCCCTTAGGCGTTTCTTGTTCAAAGTTAGGCGTTTCACAAGCATTAGGCTCATCAGTATTCAGACGTTTTATTAAACACTTAGAAAATTTTCAAAACTAAAATCCAAAAATATTTTCATTTCATCGTTTCATTTTAAACTTTAAAAACAACAAACACAAGTCTTTTTCAATAATTCAATATAGAAAATGGTTAAGTCTGAAGATTTCGAGAATAGGGTTCCCAAGCTCAAGAATAGAGCTGATTTCAAGAATTGGTCTCTAAGATTAAAGCATCAACTAAACTCAATTGACACTGACCAATGGAAGTCAATAGAGAATGGACCACATATCCCGATTACATTAGATGGTCCTGACAGAGGATTTGTATTTACAAAAGACTCTCTAGAACCTTATCCAGAGGATGAGTTGCAAGTTGATGACTTAAGAAGGTTAAGAATGATATCAAAGCTTACTCATTGATGGGCAAGGGATTACCATTTGTAAGGCCCCGTTCCCGGGATGCTTACAATTGGGCAATCATCGCATTATTACATATATATACATAATTCATAAAATAAGCAGCAAGTAAGTTAACAAAAACCATTCTTTTCATTGATAAATACTATTATTAAGCAATACAACATTGTTAAATTACAAAACCATTGTTCATTTGCATTAAGAAACAACAATATTATTATGTGAGAATGGATGCCAGTCTTGCCCTGCCGAGTAGCCTCCCCGTGTGCCATCCTCAGCAACATTACCTGCCAACTGAAAATGCATAAAAGTCAGCATTATTGAGTGAGTTCTAGTTTTAAAGTATTGAAACACTTTTATAGTTTATATATGATAATACTCTTTCTTATCAAAATACTTTCTTTACTTTCGTACATGAGCATTAAACGTACATACAACAAGGTATAACCTTATTTCTCATTCATTATCACACGTATTCGTTTGTTTTGTACTTTCTCATTATCTTTCGTATTCGTTCGTTTCGTACTTTATTATTATCTTTCACTGTTTCTAGATCCTGTCAAACTTCACCCCCATCATGGCCCGAAGCCACCATTCCAGGCACAAAGCCACATCATATCCAGTGAAGTCTTATCATATCCAGACACAAAGCGTCATCATTTCTGGGCTAAAGTGACAAGTATCCTATTTCGTACTATGGATAAGTCACCAAGACTGACCCCGCTGTGTGTGAACCCCTTGTGGGTTAGCCAAAATCGCACGCTATAATACACATAGTTGAGCTGACAACTGACATGAGTTATGATCCTCCTTTCATTCTGCTTGCAAGCCTTTTCTTTCATTTGTTCTTTATGTTCCACTTTCATTATCATTAATCTTTTCACTTTCTTTAATGATAATATTTCACGTTTACGACCATAAACACACCACGTAAAGTCACACAACAATATATATCAGGAACATAAGAACTGAACATAACCATGCATAAAATAGGCACATATAAGCCTTAAGTCAAACTATGGTCAAAGCCCTAAAATTCCGACCTTTCCAAAAATCTCAGAAAAATTCCAAGTGTTCTAGGCGTTTCAGCACTTTGCAGGCGCATAAGGCATGTTTAGGCGTTTTAGCACTATTCAAGCGCATGGACTTAACACTTAGGCGTTTCAGCCTAATTTTTAGGCGTTTCTACGATTCAGGTACCTGAGCAAAAACTTGGACGCATGAACACTATTGGGGCGCATCACCCGTAATACTTAGGCATTTTGGCAAACTTAGGCACATGAACTACTGTTCAGGCGCATCAATATGCACTTAGTATTTCTAAGGCATTTTCTAGGCGCATGAGCTATTGTTAGGCGTATAAGGGCACTGTTTGGGAGCATCAACCTTACTTAGAATTTCTAAGTCTTCTTTCCAGGCGCATGAGCCCTATTTGGGCGCATGACCATGCTTATAATTTTCTAAGGCAAATTCCTTAGGCGCATGGGCCCTGTTTGGGTGCATGGGCCCTGTTTGGGCACATGAGCACCTATGTACATGTTTCAAATTTGTTTTTTAGTCCCAAACATCAACTTAGCCTGTTCTAAGCTTGTTACAACCATTCCAGACATCAATAAGGCATTTACAACCATAAAATATCGAAACTCATACACATATGCATACGGTTACATACATCACATTTATAAAAAAATTTACATGCATTTTCAGCCCCGAAAACTTTTAAAAATATATAAAAAACCGGGGTCTAGAAACTCACCTAGGCTCCTTCCAAGTTCAACTCCTTTAACTTCGAACTTTCAAAGGTTTCTAACACCTAGACATGTCAAAACACATAACCCGAACACATATACACACACATAAGAACATGTAGAATTCGGTTACATGGTCAAAAATCCAAAAAATGAATTTGGTTACATGGTCAAAAATCCATAAAACCAAACCAATAACTTATGAAACACTTACCAATTGCGATTTTAGCCCCTTTTTCTTTGAAAACCCGAGAGAAACTTCTCCTTTTTCTTCTTCTTGCTTTTTCAGTCTAAAAGCATAAGTTTAGTGTATATACATGGGCGGCCATACTCAAAATATAATAAAATATTTGAGTTTTGTCCTTTTTACACTTAGCCCCCTCCACTTTGGCTTCTTTCCTTTTCTTACAAAATACTTTTCTTTTCCTTGTTCTTATTTCTTTTCTTTCTTTTATTTTTGACAAATTTTCCAGGTGTTACAAGTTCAACCCCCTTAAAGAGGTTTCGTCCCTGAAACCCGTCACTCTTTGAATAACTATGGGTAATGCTGTCTCATCTCTTCTTCAGTCTCCCACGTAGACTCCGAACCCTTTCGGTGTTTCTACTACACACGCACCAGTTGAACCACTATAACATCCTCTCCTTTCGATCAATGATGGCTATTGGTTGCTCTACGTAATTAAGCCATTCATCCACCTCGATATCCTCCAGTAACAACCATATCTTCGTCAGCTAAGAAATTTCTTAGATGAGATACGTGGAATGTCGGATGAATTCCATTTAACTCATCAGTAACTCCAATTGATAGTGCACTTCACCTACTCGTGCAATGATTCGGAAAGGTTTTATATACCTTAGGCTCAGTTTACCTCGCTCAGTTTACCTCTTGTCAGCATACGACTTTTATCTATCCTTCGCTGCTTTCATGAAGGCTCTAATCTTTTCTAACTTTTCAGTTGTAGCCTTGATCGCCTCAAGGCTTCCCAAGTCTTTCTGTCCAATGTCACCCCAACATATGGGCGTCCTACACTTTCTATCATATAGCATCTCATAAGGAAACATGCCAATGCGGGCATGATAACAATTGTTGTAAGAGAATTTAGCTAACGGTAAGTGATCGTCCCAACTTCCTCTAAAGTCGATCACGTATGATCGAAGCATATCCTCGAGCGTTTGAATCGAATCATCTTCTTACGACACATGATGTTTGCCTCATAGGTTGCTAACCAATCCATTCCTAGTACTACATCAAATCCGCATAGGGGCATCACATGTAATTTAGCAGAAAATCTATGACCTTCTAGTTCTATGGCACAATCCTCTATCATATCAGTAATTCTAGTGGACTTACTGATAGCAGTTTCTACATCGAATGGCTCATTAATACTTCTATTACTAACAGACAACTTATCACAGAAAGCAGTAGAACTAATACTTTTACTAGCACCAGAATCAAATAACATAGAGGCACAAGTTTGGTTTACTTGAAACATACCTAACACGACATCGGGGTCTACCCTGGCCTCCTCCCGCGTCATCATGAATGCTCTAATAATTACCCTCTGTCCTCCATCTTCTGTCCCCTTCTTCTCTCCAGAACTCTCAGCCCTTGGCTTCTTACACTCCCGACTCAGGTGGCCTACTTCACCACAGTTGTAGCACCTCGCCACACTACAATCCTTAGAGATGTAGCCAGGCTTCCCGCACTTGAAACAAACATTTAATCCCAGCCTGCACTCACCAGCATGCTCTCTCCCACATTTACCACACTTCTTTATCCCTGAGCTTGATGACCCCACCCTACGGTCATCCACCTTCATCCTCTTATTGTTTGGACTGAAAACGCCACGTCCAAACCTTTTACCACTTCAGTTCCTATCACCACCACCTGTCTTCTTCGCCTCGACTACTGCCACCTCCATCTCATCGTATAACCTACCCTCCAGGTCTACCACCGATCGAAAGGTACCCCGCCGGACAGCGATCAAATGCCTGCGTATGTCAGCTGGCAATCCCTGAATGTACTTATTAATCTTCCTTGACACCAGCGTTACCTAATCCAGCACCAGCCTTGCCATTTTATTAAACTTGGTGGTGTATTGCTGGTGTGTCATGGTGCCTGCCTCCAGCTGTTGGAACTCCATCTCTATGTTGTCGAGTTCTTGGTGAGGACAGAACTCCTTAATCACCAGCTTCTTTAGCTCTCCCTATCGCATCCTGCTAATGGCCCTACTGCCCTTAGCTTGGACGATATTGTCCCACTAATATAAAGCCGAGTCAACAAAAGAGTGAGTGGCAAACTTCACCTTTTGATCCTCCTTGCACTCACTAATCTCTAATACTGCCTCCATTTCTTTGACCCAGCGATGAGCAGCAGCAGCATTACCAATTCCATCAAAAGTCTAGGGCTTGCATCTTTGAAATGCCCCATAATTACATCCTCGTGCAGTATCCTGCACCGCTTCCTCCTTTCTTCCTCACTCGA
This sequence comes from Flaveria floridana, assembly GCA_018326465.1. Lineage (NCBI taxonomy): Eukaryota > Viridiplantae > Streptophyta > Magnoliopsida > Asterales > Asteraceae > Flaveria > Flaveria floridana. The sequence goes on along the minus strand of BJCO01791788.1, from coordinate 4,560 downwards.
GACACTCTGATAGGTTCAAATGGATCGATTCTCTGTTATGATTAAGCAATTAACAATTATATGAACAAAGTAATCAACAATTGCAAAAATTCATAGCAATTTCTATTGATAGTTGCAAAGGATTACAATGTACAATTGAGAGAGTTTAGAAACGTATGTTTCTACAAAATACATATAATCCTATTTATACTAATCAAAGAAACTAAAGGAACATATATTTACACATATGTCCCTATAATATTGCAAAAACTAAAAACTCAAAGACAATTAAAGACAACATATATCGAGTCGGGGTTCTCTTTGAAAGCGTTCTCTCTACCTAACAAGATAGAGGAAAGACTCGCCTACACCCACCCCCCCAGACCCTGCTCTTGAGCGGGATATACTGGGTTTGTTTGTTTGTTTGTTTGTTTGTTTAATTAAAGACAACACATTAATCTTAAAGAAGTATTAATAATACTCCCCTTAAAATTTACATGGTCTTCAGTCTTCAAAAATCTTCAATCTTCTTTATCTTTGTCTTCTCAACTTCAATCTTTTCTGCTTCAATATTCTCTACTTCAGTCTTTGTTCTTCTTTTCATCTTCAATCCCTTTTCTTCTTTCCATCCATCTTCAAACTTCAAAATAATCTTCAGGTTCTTCTTTGATCTTAAACATCAGCTTTTCCTTGTATAACTCCTATTCTTTTAAGGCTTTAGCAATAGCAGATTTGAACTTGCTTGCTAAGACACCTTGTTCAGGCTTTGCCTCGTTTGCCTTTATCTCCATCTTGCTCATCACCTCAAGTGTATCTTTTGATATTCCTGTAATATCAATGTTAGCATATAGCTCAATAGGTTTTGAACTACCTTTCGAATACACCTCCAACACTCCTTTACTGGATATTCTCATAAATTCAATCTCTTTAATATCTTTCTTGACTGCGTTGGCATAAGCTAAAGCTTTCCTTAGTGAGATTCTCTCCATTGCAGCATTAATGACTTCAATGATTGACAAAAAGTATTTCTTATCATTCTCTGCAATCTCTGGAGATACTTATTCAAATTTTTGGACTGATAGGAAAGAGATATATCTTGGGTGTAACAGTTTAAGCTTAAAAACACCAAACAAAGTAATCATGTCCTTATTGCAGTTCTTGAGATTTTGGACTAATTTGAGCTCAAATGTTTCAGTGTTGTAGAACCATCGCAGGATTGGTTTTGACTTTTGAATCCCTTCTATAACTTTAATTCCTTGAGTATTACTTTCTCAAAGCACTCATCATAAAATTCAATCAAGAAGTGTTCATCTTCTAATTGTTTTCCTTTAATTTTCATGTTTTTCTTCAAAGTAGCAAAATACTCTTTATCTTCCTGTGAGCATCTCGTTTCTAAAAATGCACTTGCTCGAGTTATCCGTCTGTAAAAGCTCAACAAACGTATCACCACGTTTAGCTCCAGTTGGATTAATTAAAGGTAGTTTATTCAACTCCTTGAGGTCTTGAACTGGGAGCTTGATAATGCTCGAGTAAAAATGATATACATCACACACTGCATTTACTCGCTTAATCAGGAAGGCATCAAATATCTCATCGTACTTTCATGCAACAATCTTAACTTGATTAGTAGAGTCAGGAGCAATCATAGCATTTAGCAGCTCAGAGATTGATTGTCCTTTTTGCAATACATTTCTTACCAAGTCTCCAGTCGATCTAGCTTTATTGAATAGTTGTTTCTAATCAAGAGAAAATTTGTAAGCTTGTTTCTTTGAATCAGGAAGCATCTTCATAAGCTCTTTCCTTCTTTCATATACATTTGTCTTTTGAGCCATTGACCAGATCTCTTGTGGTTTTAACATCCTTGCCCTCTTAGTTATCTTAAGGTATTGAGGATTGTCAGTATCCATAATGATCATCTTGTTAGATTACATTTTAGTAGCTTGAAAGCTTTTAACAAGGTTCTTCAATGATTCACCTTGAAGTGTCTTCAGCCTCTTCCAAGGATAATTTCTAGCTTGTAGCCAAGATCTCAATGTTAGAATACTCTAATCATTAGGGTCAGGATGGTGAAGTTTAGAGCTCGACATCTCTTCCACATTAATGCTCTCTTGTAGTGGGTTCCAATCACCTTGCTCCACCACTATTTCATTTGGATCCACTAGGGCTACTGACTCAGCAGTTATACACTTTTCATACTCTTCATTTATTTGAGTCACAGTCAAGCCATCCAGGAATACTCTGTTATACTTCATTCTCACCAAAAAATTATATCTATCTTCAAAATCAATTAGTATCTCATCTTGAGTTGTTTCCACTGGTGTGAAGTTTTGTTCAAAGTTAGCTTTATCATTGTCTTCATCTTCAAGCACTTCATCATACCAGTCATCATTAAACTCATCTTCAATATCATCCAATGCTTCTAAAGTCTCTTGCACATATTTCTCACCTTCCTCCTGAATTTCCGAAATCTTTTGGATTTTAGATGAAGACTCAGGTAGATCTGATTCATCTACTTCATCTAACTTTCTTTTACCCTTGTCAACAGTAGTAGTTTCCTTAATGTTGATTAGGTTGATTTTAGACACAATCTCAATCTCAGGTGAATCAACCTTTTGAGTTTCTTTTAATTTAGCTAACTCTTCTTTCATCATTACATTTCTTTAGTTAGCTTTTTGAAATTTTCTTCCATGACATCATAATCTCTTATCATCATATCAAAAGTCTTCATGATTTCATTTTTATCTTTCATCAAAGTAACCATCTCAGCATCCTTCATTTGAATAACTTCTTTGAGCTTCAAAATTTCTTCTTTCAAGTCAACTATTTCCTTTTCTTGAGCCATGTTGATTTCTTTTAACTTTTCCAGCTCATCAACATCAATAATATCACCAGTCTGTACAGACACATTGTGTGCTGTAACAACTGGAATGTCTTCAGATTCAATTGGAGTTGTGCTTTGAAAGTCAGGCTTAGACAACATAGAATCCATGAAATCAAAATCAAATGTTTGATTTTGCACATTAGCCTATACTTCCTCATCACCTTGAGCTTCAGTCATTGGTTCATCATCAGTCATTCTTTCAGAAGTGCCTTCACCAACATCATGTGCCTTAGCAGCATGATCAAACTCAGTAGACTCACTACTATCTGCTTGATGTGCCTCAGCTGCACCATCAACACCATCATCATCACTTGATGAACTTTCATCAGCTTCATCATCATGATCACTTTCATCATCATCTTCATCATTCTCTTTATCATCATTATCAGATAAGACTTGAGGAGCTTTATCAACTAGATCAGCTGGATCCAATGGTTCACCTTATATCAAATGGAAATGATCTAAGTTGATATCCACATTATCATTAGCAACATCCCTCAAATACTGAAACATAGGAACATTTTGAGCTCCTGTGATCATGGCTAGTCTTTTATATGATATCTCAGTCAAGTGTTCAAGTTCCATAACATCACCACCAACACCATAAACTTGAATATCTGGATATTCTTCATTAATCATCATTTGCAGGAACCTTGGATACATCAGATACTTGTTCCTGATACCTTTTTCAAGGTTGAATATAAATCCATTAAGAATCCACTTTGCCATATTAAATCTTCTATTTGTAGCAATGGCAACTATTGGTGATGCAATGTCCACTGGAAATGAATTCCATCCAGCACTTCTTTTGGACATGCAATGCTGAAAGATGTAGCATAATAACTTCCAATGATTGTACACCCTTGCCCTGAAGAATTGTTTCTTAGGGAAATTGTTAGGGTGACCCATCTCCATGAATGTTTGTCTACATTCATTAAATGACAGCTCAGATAAATCAGCTGGGTCATTTTGTCCCAATCTAAGAGCAACTCTTAAAGATTCTTCAGATACTTCAAGTATTCTTTCATTGGTGATAAAACCTCTCACCACCTTTCTTCCATTATCATCCATTTCTACTGAGGCTGTATGCAAGAATTTGTTGATCAATCTTGAGTAGATCACTGGCTTATAACACATAGCATAGACATACTTTGTCCTCAGTACGAATCTGATCATCTCCTCATAGGATACAACATCTTGAACCTCCTCGTTAAGAAAAGCAGCTACGTTATGCTTTGGCTCAAACTTTAGATCAACCATCTGCACAAATGAATGCACAAACTTTAGATACTTTGATTTCTTTAAAACTATTTGATTTTGACAAACGAATTATTATGTTTTAAACACATAGTTTTGTTTTACATCAACTTGTACTTATCCTTTTCTAGAATTTTAAAAATTCTGTCCAAATCATATTAAATACAAGTTGTTTTATGTTTGTTTTAAAACACCATTTTATCAAAGTTATTTAACAATTAAGTTTTTATGAATTTTTAATTTTTATTAAATAAAATTCAAATTTTGAAACTGTTCATCTTCATCCATCGAACTAATGAAGAACATCTTTCGATCAATGTTCATGAAATTGACTGTTCCATATATCAAACTGCTTGAAATTCAGTGTATATCAACAATCTATGATCAATTTAAGTTCTTAGTTTCATTTTAATACACCTATTTCAAAGTTTTCAAATTTTTAG
>BJCO01791785.1:0-10421 GCA_018326465.1 Flaveria floridana | reverse complement strand
GTAACTTCTAAGCCTCGACAGTTATCACACATGTACCTATGGGAGCTATCACATCATTACTTACCCTTGCTCTTTTCCCGAAGGCCAGTAATTGGACTACATCTCTCCGCATACACAACCGTCCTATTTAGGCGATTGGGCATGCTTCAGTCGCATGGCCTCCATGTGACTGAACACTATGCGATTGGACCAATGCGGATGAGCATCCATGCGGATGAACACCCAATCGTACTAATGGACTCCCTATCGTGCGAATGAACACTATACGAAATGGCTTCTATGCGACTGAACCCTCAGCCGTGCGACTAAACAGCTATGCGAATGGACCTATGCGACTGAGCTCTCTGTCGTGCGAGTGAACATCTGTGCGACTGGGCTCTCAGTCGTATGACCTATCGTGCGATTGGATCCCCAGTCATGCGATTGAGCCTCAGTCGTGCGATTGAGCCTCAGTCGTCCCTCAGTCGGCCGATTGGCCCTCCAGTCACCTAGCCCTAACTGGACAGCGACTTTAGTTCATCCCGAACTGCAGCCTCGACATTCGGCCTTCAAACCCTTCCAAACTCATTCTAAGCCCAAATCAACCCTCCCAAACCTTAGGGAATCATACATCGACCTTATTCGAGCCTATCCAAGCCCGAAATCAAACCCTAAACGCACCATACACATACACATACATACATACACGGGTTAAACACCCAAAAACCCAAAAATGGTTTTCAGATGTGTTCCAGCCCCAAAAATCGGTTAAAAACAAGTAAATAAGGGGTCCTAGAACTCACCTAAATGATCCCGTCAAGTAGAGCTTCGATTTAACTCGCTACACGTTGATTTGCACTCTCGAACCCGCTTGCACCAAGCTTTCTACTCCTCTTCTCCCTTTTTCTCTATTCTTTCTCTCTATGGCTGGTGTTTTTGAGTATGAGGAGAGGGTAAGGGCTGCCCTCTCCCTTAAATGCTACAGTTCAGTCGCCTGAGTTCCCATGCGACTGGACCTTCAGTCGCATGAGCTCCATGCGATTGGACACCCCAGTCGTGCGACTTCTGTGCGTATGGAGCTCCAGTCGCATGACTTCCATGCGTATGGGACTCCAGTCGTATGACTCCTATGCGTATGGATGCCCCAGTCACATAACACTCCAAACAGGATTTTCGGGGCGTTACATGTATGTATGTATGTGTTTATGTATGTGCGTGTTTATGTATGTGTGTGTATGTGTGTATGTATGTATGTATGTGTGTATGTATGTCTGTCTGTCGGTATGTATGTATGTATGTATGTGTGTTTGTATGTATGTAGGTATGTATGCATGCATGCATGCATGGATGCAGGCAAGCATGCATGCATGTATCATGATGCGTGGGTGCGTGGGTGCGTGGCAGCGTGGCTGCGTGGCTTCGTGGATGCGTGGATGCGTGGATGCGTGGATGAATGGATGCGTGGATGCGTGGATGCCTGGATGCGTGGATGCGTGGATGCGTGGATGCGTGGATGCGTGGATGCATGGATGCGTGGATGCGTGGATGCATGGATGCCTGGATGCCTGGATGCCTGGATGCCTGGATGCATGCATGGATGCCTGGATGCATGGATGCATGGATGCATGGATGCATGGATGCATGCATGGATGCATGCATGCATGGATGCATGCATGCATGCATGGATGCATGCATGTATGGATGGATGTAGGTATGTATGTATGTATATATGTATGTATGTATGTATGTATGTATGTATATATATATATTAACATTCATTATGAGAGGAAAAAAATGAAAATGAGAAAACTAATATGTTTCTCAAAACCTTTTTTTAATTATAGATAAGAGAGATGGATGATATTTAAAATTTGCTTTTACTTAATACATAATGTTATTGATTTTAGTTTAATGTTTCATTATAAATATCAAATTCTTTTAAGTCCATAATCAATGTTGTTGGGACTGAATCGGACCGGCCGATCTATCCGGTCTGGTATGATTCGTTTTGAACTGGTCGAACCGGCCGGTTCGTCCCGAACCGATGGTCGGACCGGAATTTGATTTTTTTTTTATTTTTGTGTGTAAAAATGGGGTGTTGAACTATAAATTAGTGTATTGGATATACAAATATGGTTAATTTTTATATATAACTATAAAGTACGTATATAAATCATATATAAATTACTTATATTTAGTTATATATATTTATATATATAATATACTATATATATAATTATGACGTCATCCGGTTCTTAAATCCGGTCCGACCACCAAACCTGTAAGGCGTCCAGTTCGACGTCCGATCCGGTTCTGAAAAACATTATCCATAACATTAGTAATGGAGGGGTGCTCTTACCACACACAACACTACACCATATACTCATCAATCAAATTTTATCATGACACATTACACCACACACTCAAAATTGTGGCAGTGGTGTTGTTATGCATGCCACACTACACCGTTACATCATAAACACACGAGTTCATGGTCACCAGGGGAGGATTGTCATGGCACGAGTGTGCCATTAAACACCCAAATTGCGGCATGAGGGGGGGGGGTAGAGGCGGTGTTGTCGTGCGGCGTAGGACCACATGTGGCCTCATGGTGGGTGTGCCCCGCCCACCCTAAGAAATAATAAAATTTTGGCATAGAATAAAAAGAATCTTTTATAAGACATCAAAATCATAATCTTTCTATTGGTTAAAAGTAGATATAGATGGCTTGATATAAACTGGAATAGTTGGATCTAATTTAAAACTCTTTGTTATTACTCTATTATTATTTCATATGGCAAATAGATAATTTTGTGTAACTATTCATGCTATTTGTACAACTCCTTGATGCACTTATACTTCCCGTTATATATCCTGTACCCCTTTTAGTCTCTTGCTTCTAAAGAGACCGGGATTTCTACCGGGCTTGCTTTCTATCCTCAGCACACGCTGGCGGTTGCCTTGTGGATGGCAGCCGTTTGTGTGGGATGCGAATGGTGGTAGTGTCGCCTTCGGGTGAAGGCATCGTGTTGTCATATATCAAAACACAAAGTCAATGGATATTGAAAAATAATATAATATTAATTAACTTTAATATACATATCATTATAAGGGGAATGGAGTCGTCCTGGCTCCCAAGTTTTCCCCAAAAACGGGTTGTGGTGTTCCCGTGTTTCCTTGGGTCAAAACCCCCGACACCCATTGATTTCTTCTTCGTTCAACCGGGGATTTGGTAAAAATTCACTAGTCCGAGGTGTTTTTTCTTTCATCTGGTGTAGGACGCGATATTCTAACAATTATACCCTAGAAGTAAAAAAGATTTGTTTTCGTTTGTTTCATTAAACAATTTATGAAAATATATGTTGGGTAATTTAATAAAAAATTATTCAAAAGTAGTAATTTGAAAATTGGTATATTAATATATAGTTTAAACCTGTTTTGTATTTTGATTTGTATTTGTGATGATTTTTATATACGGTTTAAGTTGGTTTACATTTCGACATATATTTTGTTTGGAGTCGCGTTATATATAATTCGTTTTCGTTCGACGATATAAATTTGAATTACTCTACGTAAATTTATTTCGGATACGAACCAGATCGATTGTTGTTTATATTTTATCATGAGTGTGCACCGTTGCTGCGACACGTTAGGGATGAAACACCTAGTTTGCATTGTTTTTCGGTACCCCCTTGCCAATGTTAATTTTTTCTTAATAAAAACTTGCCGTTATAAAAAACGAAAAGAAAAATAGACTTGACTTTCACCCACCTTAATTGAGGGGTGTGTCGTGTGTTGCAAGAACTTTGAGTGTGACAATTCCACCTGTTCTTGTAGTTTGTACAGTGTGTATTAATGAATCGTACCATGGATAGGAAAATTATAGTATTTAAAGTATTTGTTTCCTCTACTTTTTAAAATTTTAATTGTATTTAAGAAGGAAACTTCTAGAAGTTATCTAGAAACGTCACGGCTTAACTCGTGAACAAATTGCATAACATATGCTGTTTCATATGATTTTAAGTAAACCCAACGTATTCAATGGATTCTTTTATATATGTTAATCACACTCATATACATTCCTCCGCTCTCCTTATTACGGGTGCAGTTTTCTATACAAGGTGTTGTTTTTGTTAAAAATATAGGAAGCAATAAGACGGTGATATGCGTACATGTATGTCTTTTATTGATGAGGGTATTTGTGTTCATTTTAAATTAGGTTCTAGGAAACCTATATAAATACATGTTTTTAGCTAAGAAGCATAATAACATATTCATAATTTTTAAAATTGTACGAATAAAAAAACAATTGTTTTTTTTTCTTCTAATAAAAGTATAGCAATATTATACGCGTTTTAAAAAGAAAAAAGATACTTAATTTTATGGTATAATTTTTAGAAAAATATTAAAGTATATAAATATTATTGAGGCTTTAAAAAATGAATGGAACTAATATCTAACTTGAAAAGTCAACAAAAATAGTTAATTCCTTTTCTACCTCTTCTAACCATAATTATAATTTAGTTAACTACCAAACTGTCATTGTAAATCTCAAAAATTAAATTAGTTTGATCAAATGTTAAGATTGCTTTCTACACTTTTTATAAATATTTCACTTAGTAGTTAGTACATGATCCTTCTTCTCTTATTATAACCAATTTAGAATATATGTATTTTTTTCATTCGTTTAAACTTATTTTCTATTCGATGCAAATTTAAACACCTAAAATCATGTAACACATGGTTTCCAATCCAATTTGCAAACGTAAAGGCTACAAAACACCTAAATTCTTATAAATGTGGCAATAAAGTTGTAGGATGAAAAATAAGGTGAAATCAAAAGGAGAGGCCCTCCTATATTAATATGTGGGAAAGAGGACCTACCCACTAGTAGATTCACATGGGACTAGTTATATTGGTCCACACTTCACATGACTACCTCTTAATCCTTCACTTGACTACCCCCACCCTAACCCATCACTTAAATTCCTTTACTAATTAAAGGGTATCTTTTGGATTTTGATTGATAAACATCTAAATATCCAATCAAACTATTACATATGCATCTTTTGCTTCATGATTCTACAAGTTCCATTATTTCCTTGAGATGCTTGTATTTTCATTTTCTGAATTGTTAGTGTAAGTTTTCCTTTTAGAAAATAATATTTCTTAATGAGCCTATCAAAGAAGGCGTATCAATTGAGATATTAAAAAAACATAACCAACCACTTAAGAAAGTCTAAAACTAAATCATTTATTATATATTAATAACCAAACTCGGTGGCTAATAAGTAATAACGACGTTTCACAAGACTTCGGTTTTAGGTTAAATATTATTTGTACTCACATAGAAACACAATTGTATTCATGTCCCACCATCTCGTCCTTTTTTCATGTAGCTCACAAGAGTTTGAATCGAAGTTGTTTTGGGTAGGGCTGACAAAACAGTTATTATCTTTTTTTTAAAAGGTTAGTAATAACGCGAGTAACTCAAATATCAAACATGAATATGACTTGTTTAACTACCTATATTTCATACCTATAATTTTTTAAATGTTTTACACACTAACAATGAGAAATAATGGAGTCTAGTTTTCATTATCTTTTAAATGTAAAAAAAATAGAAAAAATGTATTTTATTAAACATGTTTAATCCCAGCCCTAGTTTTGGGCATGTAAACTATACTTTCGACTTTATTTTTTTCTTCTTTTTGTTTATTTTATTTTATTTTTATTTACGTTCTTTTTCTTTTCTTATTTAAATATATTTTCTTTTGCCACCTTCAATACCTCACGGCGACATTTCAAAGTTACTTTTTTGTTCTATGACCCCTGCAACACTAATGTCTTAATTTTTTAACTTGTAACTGAACTAGGGGTTTTAATTTTATAACTTGTAACTAAACTACCCAATAATAAACATTAATGAACACAAGTCACCAATCCACAACAAAAAGGTAAACAAAAGCATGAGAAAAGATTCTTGCTTTCCCTTGCAAGAAAGTGCAACAAAAGTGTAAAGGTTTAAAAAATAACTTCCCCTTTCTTTTCTCCTTTTTCATTTCATTGCTGGTGGTTTTGACATTAACACTTGACTTGTATGAGAAACTAACATTACAAAATAAATAAAAATAAAAAAAGAGAAATTAAACCGATATAAGCGGGTACATAACATGATAACAACGCAAACAATCTGGTCCGGTCAAGGAAAGGGGACAAATGAGGTTGATTGATAGAATGGGGATGAACAACGCTACGCACCCGCTTCGTGGCAATCGTGGTTTTGTATTAGTTGAAGCTTGGCCGAGGTTGTATAGTAACAAGTGGTGACAACATTGGTTGAAAAAGAACAAAGAGGATGTATAAAAATTTATATATAGGTGGCGGTGGTGGTGGTTAAAAAAAAAAAAAGAAAAATGACAGTTTGCGAGACGTGATGGCTAGCACTGGTGGCCCCTACGACACGCGAGCACGCCAGCGCCAGAAGTGATGGTTCCAACCATGGAAGATGACTTTGCACCTAGACTTGAAGCCCTTGCATAACTTGCTGAGGCTCCTGCACCAGATGGGGTGAAATAAGCTCCATTAAGAAGCAAATCACCTTCTGATCTCCAGTTCCATCCATGCCATTTGCTTGCATCTGTATCTACCCTCTTTGTTACCTGTCATTTTCCATTTTAATTCTATTAATATCTAGTTGACTTCAATTGAATAAGACCAAAGAGTCAACTTTATATCAACAAGAGCAAAGAGTGAAAAGATTATCTACTATCTCAAATTGTTACCTGTCATTTTCAGATGACATGGTTTTGGCCTTAAAAATGAAAAAAATAAAAATGGTGCTAAATAAGTAACCAATAAGGTGATGACATGTCAACGCTAAACCAAAAGTGGGTGTGCTCATGTTAAAAAGGAGAAACTATTGCTCCCATTTTTAATGATTGAAATTTACACCAGAGCCCTAAGAATGTTTTTGCTATGAATCTCACTATTTAACCCTCCACCACCACCATCAAGTGGTTCTCTTTTTAAACAGTTGATCAAAATGATTTTTTTATATAAATAACTTAACGAAAAAAAATTATGGTTACCTCCTTTGCAAAGGGATTGGCAGGGGCAAGGTATCTGTTGCCTTGGCTGTTGATAGTGGGGCTTGCACTTCCACCAATGGCATACATTTCCCAGTGGGTGTAGTCATTGTTCACCACATGGAAGTATCCATGTCTACATCTGTAAATTTATACCAAATTTGAGTCTCACAAGACATATAATCAAGTTCTTTTTTATTTAAATAGTTTTTAAATTCAATAAATAATGAATAAGTACCTTGGCATTCTTTGGATAAGACCTTCTCCAAAATGGTTATAAGCAATAGTCACTTGCATTTGCTTGTCCCTTGTATACGAGTCGCTATGGCCCAACAACATAACCTCATTGTGGTGAGTGAAGTAGTTATTGGAAATGGTTATTGCGGTTGAGCCCATGACAGCATCAACGAGCCCATCAGCACAGTTAGACAGAGAATTGTGATCAACCCAAATATGGCTAGAGCCAAAGATGGAAATCGCGTCACCATCAGCCATTGTTCTCCAACCATAATGGGACGGTGAGCTTCTTACTAACGCGTTTCCAGTGGGTTTACAATCATGGATGTGTAACCCGTGGATGATAACATTAGTTACAAACTGTATGGTGATACAAGCTCCATTGGCAATGTGGACATTGACTCCACGGGCATCGATGGTTTTAAAACTGTTCATAATAAGTTCTTGTTTCAACTGGATCACCATGTCACGTTTGAACACGATCCAAAGAGGTGCATCTTGGATGACAGCATGACGTAATGTGCCTGGTCTTGGGTTGACTGGATCATCATCACCAGAGTCTGTCACCACATAAAACCGGCCATCACGACCACCAATGGCGTTCCGCCCAAACCCAATGCCACAATCTGCAAGTCGCTTACGGTTCTTTTGCCAGTTTGGTTCACACCTCCAGCAATCATCGATTGGATTGCCAGTCCCACATGACAAGAATCCGAGTTTCCTTCTTTCAGTGCTGTTTCTCATGCTCCTATTCATCATCACAAGTAATTATTTTCACTTTAACGCAATTAATGAACAGTATTAAGCACCCCTCCCCCTTCAAGGCCTCAAGTCCTCAACTACAAGTCTAAGGCAATTAATTCCGACTTATTTTGGGACAGATTTTGGGTGACAGAGGGTTAGCAGACCCGTTGACCCGTTTTGTTCTGTCCTTTTAAGTAAGTGTATATTGGTTTTTATGATATTTGAAGAAAATAGATATTCTTACATTTCTACCATGGAGACCACCTCCTCAGGGTCTTGAACTGCTTTTTTATTCAAAATTTCAGACTCCTTTGCTCTGCAGCAACAGAAAGAGTTAAGCTTTAAGCTAACAATAGAAAATCAACAAGAATTCAACGTTAAAAAAAATAAGAAAATGACAAATCTTGTCATTTTGTAAACATAATATATGTTAATAACATACATAACACAGACCACAAATTCCTATATAAAAACACAATAACCGACACTTTTATGATCATGAAAATATAATAAATGATCAACTTTTTAAAAAGAAAGTTCATAAAAACAAGAAAAATGAAATATTTCTCAAGATCTTTATGCCTTCTGATGAAGAACCAGTAGTGGTCAATATCATTCAAACTTCAACATTAATGAAAAACACACCATTTGAGAAAGTGAGTGAGAGGGCACATAAAGTGACGCAGACCAAATACCAACAGATGACACACCAAATGGTCCGCCATTGAAGTGATGCAAGAAGTGAGGAACCGACATCTATACCATTAATTGCACGTAGCAAGTGGAGACACAAAAGCAGACGGTTGCAAACAAGTACATTCTGCAACCATTCACAGTATTGTAATGCTAATACTGACACACTGTAATTTGTGCAGACTGTGTGTGTTTTACCGTGTGAAAGAGAAAATGCATTCACAAAATTAACCGTAAACCGCCTCACGTCGATCCCCGAATCTTTGTGAAATGGCGAATCGAAGCAGCAAAATGCTGTTTACGATTTTATTACAGTGAACGAACGAATGAACGATGAATAATCGTTTCAGATCTCAAAATTATTAGTGTAACAGTATGATCTAACATTCTAACGACGAACGCTTCAGGTAAGATCAATTGAAAGCGATGAGCTGAATAATTTCAATTCAACAAAAACGAAATCATACCTCGCTGCAAACGACGAGATGTTCAATCTCTGAATCTGCTCTGATTCAACAGCACTGTGCAAAACAAACAGATTTACTTCACAAAACCTAAACAACACCATAATTCACACAAACACACACTACACTTTCAACAATTATAAACTTCAACCTACATTTTCTATAATTTCTTTCAATATCACTAATGCAGATCATATATCTCAATAATTACATAAAACACATTGTTATTACGATCTACGCAGAATTGAGCTTCAATTCCAACGAGAAAGAAGGCAAATCACACCTGAGATTCGAGTCATCACTTTCCTGAGAGGAGACAGTTACAACAACCGCCATAAGCAACGAAATTAGCAACAAAAAGGAGCATCGTAACACCGATTCCTTACTCATCGTCATTGTCATCACGATCACTCTTCTTAATTCACCTCCTTGAAGCTGAATCACACAGACACACACACACTGTGTTTATGTGTTTATGTGTGTGTTTATGTGTGTGTGGATCTGAAAACAGAGCAAGGTGGGCAACGATATATATGTGTGCAGGGGAAACGAAAGAGACGAAGTTTGTACTCCAATCGCACCTCCAACTTAACGGCTTCATTTATAGAGAACAAAACAGAAGACGTTAAAAACATTAACGGCCGTTTGATATCGACGGCTCAAAAGGACCGTTTTAACCATGGTTTACTTAACTCCCTCACCGACGATCGCCTTATAATTAACGTCTTGTCTTCCCTTTAACCAAACATTAACGTCGTTTAACCAAAGTTAACCGTTCAGTTACTACCGTGCCATGTCAGCATTATCCACTAGACTAGACATCTCTTCCGGGTCGGGTCGGGTCGGGTTCAGATCTTCTGGTAGCTCTGTAGTCCGTACCAACATTCTTTTATCTTTATCTTTTTTTTTTAAATTGTTATATTATTGGATATTATTTTACTTTATCTGTTTTTTTTTATATAATATTAATTGCGTAGGAATTAATTTTCAATTGCAGGCCGAAATTCTCGGCGGTGGTTACTGAAGGGGAGTTGCTTACAGTCTGTTGATTTTTCTCTTTTTCTGTTGATTTATTAATTTTCAACTCTATCTCACCGGATCGGACGGTTTGCTCTTAAATGGAACCATAAAATGCCATTCGATAAATTTTATAATTTTTATACATTATAGATATAATTTAGAAGTTGTGGTTTCGTGTAATAATTAAAATTTATGT
>BJCO01791757.1:0-10498 GCA_018326465.1 Flaveria floridana | reverse complement strand
CTAGTTGTATTAATGATAAAAAGGGAATTAATGATATTTGTAACCTAGAGATGGTTTTATTAATGTCAATAATAGTATATATAAATGGTATATTTTAACGTTAACGATAAGGACAATCGTAGTGGTTTTAAGAATAGAAACGCTAACGGTGAGTACACCAAGTAACAGATGATAATGCAAGTATAATATCCACACGAATAGCTTTTAAAGCTAAGGATTGAATGATCACAGTAAGGTTAACGGAACTTACGTTAAATAACGGATCTTTTTGGTGACGGATGTCACAATAACTTTTCATAATTTAAAAATTACCAAATCTCCTAAAAAAGTTCTCTCTCTCCTAAGTCTCAAATCTCTTTCCAAATTTTAAAATTGTTTAATATATCATAGAATATGAAAAGGTAACAAATACAATTTCAAATAATAATGTCGATAGAGTGCTCAGATGATGTTAAAAGAAGGTACATATATGTAAGCATATAAAGTGATATTTTTTTGGTGGTATTGGTTAAAATGGAATAAGGTTTGGTACATATACGTATGGTCCGTATACGTAAGCAACAAAATAATGTATGATGGTTAATATGCTTTATGTTTATATAGTGAAGTTAATACATATGTTTATGTTTGAACTTATATCATATAACATGTTTATATTTTTTTCGTATTAAAAAAAACCAAAATTTGCAATTAAAGAAAACAAAAATTACAAATATTTAACTTATGTTGTTACATATATCTAACTTGTCATCTTTATCATCCTTGACATTAATAGGAAGAAGTTCCCCTTTATATGTCACAATAGTTACGTATGTGTACCATAGACTTTGTGATCCATGTTTGTCTTGATTATATATACGTAACAACTATGTTATATATATGTAACAATTGTGTTACGTATATGTACCATTAATGTTCATATTGTTACGTAATTATTGAACAGTTAAATTTGGTTTTCTTAAATTTTATATCATCACTCTCACAATAGAAAGATGAATCTTTGATTGTTAAACAATAAAACTATACTAAAAGTAAATAATAAATTAAACTTAAAGATAAATTTAACTTTCAAACATGCTATTCTTCGTGATTGGTGATGACAATTGAAAACATTGAAAATATATTAGTCCTCCTAATAAACTAAAAAAAATAAATTCCATTTTATACATGTGTAGTACCGATGTTACGTATATGTAACATAGTGTTACTTGTATGTGAAAACAATGATATGTATATGTAACAACAATGTTACGTATATGAATAGTAGTGTCTCTCTCGTTCATGGCGTTATTTTTGTTCAAATCTAACGCTTTGATAGTTGCTTGATTCATCACCATATTCGAGTTCATCATCTTCGTATTTAACTTGCTGTAAAAAGATGAACAATCAGTCAATGGTTTGTTGGATGTTTATAACTAATTAAAACTAAAAAAACCTTACAAACTTAATAATGTTTTTGTTAAGATTTTATTATTACAGTAAAAGGATTTTGTTTCATGTAAACGGCATTTATACTTAGGCTATTTATTTATAAACAATTACACCTACATCAAATTTTATAATACGTGAAACAACATGAAAATTGATGGAACCACATCTAAGTAGATAGGTAGTGACTAAAATATAATAATAAAACTATCCGAAGCGAAACATATTGGTCCTCATTTCATAAACGAAATCGGTGTTTGAAAAAATCATATGACGGCGAGAAAACTTTTGATTTTCATGTGTGATTAAACGATGGACGGTCATAATATGCATTCAAAATACAAAACTTACCTGTACACCTTGGTTTTCATAACCACACTCACTTTGAATCAGGTCACCTGACTATAAGATCATCACATTTGAAGATGAGCAAAAGTAATTGCACCAGGAGTTTTTTTTTGGGTTTTGGGTTCATTAAACACTTATTGGGATGAGCTTTTGTAGGAAACCAAAAAACGCATAACAAGAATGGTGTGAGGAGAGTATCAAGGAGAGACTAGTTTATATTATCGTTTAGATTAGATGATGCTCAGTAAAATAAATTAACTTTGTTTTTGGATATAATTAAGAAATTCAAATTATTAGATTTTTTTTTTGAACGGCTAAATTGGAATCACTCACGGATCACTGGAGTATTATCGTGCCACCAGTGTTACCACGCGATCATATTACACCACCAAATCATCAATTCAGGAGGAAACTCATAATTATGAGAAAACCCCCTTTCTGAGATTCGAACCCATGACCTAATAGGCACTAAGTCTTATCCCACCACCAAGATGCCGCTGCGCTATAATGCCTTTGGCAATTCAAATTATTAGATAACTACCAAAATTAGAGAGAAACAAAATTACATAACTAACCTTCTAATTACAATGTTAATATAAAAAACAAAAAAAATATGATTGGTTGGAATTAGTTTTTATGGTTTTTAATTATAAATATGATTTTCATTTGATCCCTCATATATATATATATATATAATATAAAAAACAAAAAAAAATATGATTGGTTGGAATTAGTTTTTATGGTTTTTAATTATAAATATGGTTTTCATTTGATCCCTTCTATATATATATATATATATATTAGTTAACATTCGTTCCAGAATAATTTCACCACCACCATCGTCGGCCACCACTGCCGGCCACCACCCCATCACATTATCCTCACCACCACCAGGGGCGGAACTAGGGTTCCGGGAACGGGGTCAAGTGACCCCATTGATTTTTGAACCCGTAGTTTAACGTATAATACCGAATTTTTTAGTGAACTCATAGTTTTACAGGAAGTGAACTCATTAGTATATTAAAGTTAATAATATAACACAAAACAGCTTGCTAGTTCGCTGGTAGTGTGCGCGCCTCCTCCTTCATGCGGTCACGAGTTCGAGTCTCGCTCCCAGCAGAGCAGCCTTTTATTTTTTTTTCCTTTTATATTTACCTAAAATTACTAAACTACCCTTCTTCTAATAACCTAAAATAAAACCCTAACCCTTAATTTTTTCCCTCCCATCCCCATCGCCTCCTCCAATCGACCAATCCTCCATCTCAGAAGTCGACCTGCTGCTGCTGCTTGAAGGCTGAAGCCTCGCCGATCGCCCTTGCAATTCCGGCAATCCCTGCTGCTGCTTCGACAACCTGCTGCTGTGACCTGCTGCGACCTGCTGCTGGCCAATCCTCCATCCTAATCCGGCAATCAATCCCTCATCCACCATTGTCCATTAAGTCTTCAAAATGTTAGTTTCTTAATGGTTTATTAAAAGTTTAAAATTTTTAAGTTTATTTTGCTTAATTGTTTGTTGTTAGACTTAATGGTTTGTTAAGTCTTTAACTTGTTGTTGTTAGACTTTAGAATTTAGAAATCTTTAAGTTTATTTTGCTTAATGGTTTATTCAAAGTTCAAAATCTTTAAGTTTATTTTGCTTAATGGTTTATTCAAAGTTCAAAATCTTTAACTTGTTTGTTGCTAGACTTTAGAATTTAGAAATCTAGAATTTATAATTTGTTTGTTAATTTAGGTGTTTAGAAATATAGAATCTATATTTTATTTGATATAATTTGGGTATTTTACGATATTAGTAATTTAGTTTATCACAATTTGTATAATTTAGGGACATGGACCGCTTTGTTGTGAAAAGGAAACCATCGAATGTTGCTTGTTCATTTAGTAATAATATTCCGGTAAGAATTGATTTAGATGATCTCCCATGGGATCCTTCTGAACGAAAGCCAATCTCATCATATCAGCTTAATAAAAAAGATGAAATTAGAAGAGCATACTTTCTTAGAGGTCCATGTCAACCTATTGGGCATGAGTTTCCACAACGAGATTTTAGTGGAAAATCTAGACGATTTCGTCCCAAGTGGTTTACACAATATGGAAACTGGCTAGAATATAGTGTGAAAACGGATAGAGCATATTGCTTGTTTTGTTATTTGTTTAAGGAAATTGGTCAAAAAGATGCATTTGTTAATAAAGGTTTTAATGGTTGGAACAAAACTGAAAGATTTACCATACATATTGGTGATGTTAATAGTCTTCACAAACGTATAAACTTGATGGTTTTAACTCACTTTTAGAAGATGTCACGTCATTTTGTCAAAAACATGACATTAAGAAGATTACATTGACCCGAAATATCGAAGAAGAAAGACTAACATCACCAATAGACATTATTACGAATTTGATAATTTTAATACGGTTTTAGATATGCAAATCCAAGAGCTTAGTAACCGTTTCAACGAGGTGACCACCGAATTGCTTACTTGTATGAGTTCTTTGAGTCCGTTTAACAATTCTTGTTACTTCAATACTGAAAAGATACTAAGGTTGGCAGAAATGTATCCATATGATTTTGATTATGAAGAAAAAGACAAGCTCAAATATGAAGTCGGGATATACATTAGAAGCATAAAAGAAGATACAAGGTTTATCGATATTAATGATATATCTACTCTTGTAAAAAAACTGGGGGTTGACAAGGAGGCATATTGATTATCCTTTGGTTTATCGTATGTTGAAGTTATCACTTGTCTTACCCGTTGCAACGTCAAGTGTTTAGAGATGTTTTTCTTCAATGAAGCATGTGAAGACGGATTTGTGCAATCGTATGAGTGATGAATATATGAACGACTCGTGTATTTGTTACATTGAAAAGGAGATTTTTGCAAAGGTGTCGATTGAAGATGTAATGGAACGATTCTAAAAAATGAAGACGCGTAGAGAACAATTATAAAATAAAATGTAAGTTTTATATGATTTATTTTGATATTATATTTTTGTTAACATTTTGTATGTAATTTAATTACATTCCGAACCGAACCGAACCGAACCGACCCGACCCGACCCGGTCCGAAAAATTTTATATTATCTTGTTACAAAACGAGTCACCGAAAAATAGTGACCCCACTAGGAAAAAATCCTGGTTCCGGCACTGACCACCACCATTTTCTTTAGCTTTATATATGAAACAACAACAGCACCATCATCGGTAGCTTCACCACCACCAACCATCGACCTTGCAACTAGCCACCACCATCAACCGCTACCAGCCCCCACCACCACTAAGCAACGAACACCAGTTGGAAGTAACCACAACCAGTCCCCACTTCATCACTATCAACGCATCATCATCACCACCACCGCATCATCACCACCGTCGGAACATCACCATCACCGCATCATCACCACTATCACACCATCACCATCATCTCCACCTCCACCATTGCTCCATTATCATCATCTCAACAAACCCCTATTCCTTTTACCCTGTTAACCCTAAAAGAATTAAAAGAAAAAACCCAAATCGTTACCTAGTCATTGAAATCAAGGGTGTTGGAAATATTTAGAATGAAGAAGAAACAAGAAACTTGTGAATGAGAATCTTGTATACTGTGATTGATAACTAGCAAGATGTGCATTAAGTACAAAACAGGAAACACCTATAAATAGTACTAACCAATCGACTAAAGCTCAACAACCCTTAAGACTCGCACATCTTAACAAACAAAGCTGTTGAGCATTTATTTAAAAAAAACAAAATGAAACATGTGCACATGCAAGACTTATTCAGCGAGATTGCCATGCAGCTTACGTCAGACTTGTTTGAATTAATCTTCATCATCCGCCCTTAATTCAAACCTTCGAACTCCCATCTTGTGTCTGAAATAGACAAACTTCTCCTTGCTCAAAGACTTGGTGAGAACATCTGCAATCTGCTCATGTGTACTACAATACTCCAGATTGACTTGACCTTGTATAATCATTTCCCGAATAAAATGATACTTCAACTCTATATGCTTAGAGCGGCTATGTAGTACTGGATTTTTTGACAAGTTAATGGTGGACTTATTATCACAGTAGATAGTTGTAGGATGTTCCTGGTGAATCCCCAAATCATCGAGTACACGCCTCAACCAGACTGCTTGACATGTGGCACCAGTTGCTGATATGTATTCAGCCTCGGTAGTAGACAGTGCTACCGTATGCTGTTTTTTAGAGCTCCATGCAACCATACCACTTCCAAGAGTAAACGCATACGCAGATAAACTCTTCCTGTCATCTACACAACTGGCCCAGTCACTGTCACTATAACCCACAAGTGTAATACTTGTTGTTTCATTACTATACCAAATGCCAAACTCCACCGTGCCAGAAACATACTTCAAGATTCGACGAGCAGCACCAAAGTGGATTCGTGATGGAGCTTGCATGAATCGCGATACGATGCTTACCGCATAGGCCAAGTCCGGTCGTGTGTGAGTTAAGTAAATGAGCCCACCAACTAGACTTCGATATGTTTCTTCATTTACTTTTTCAGCTCCATCCTCTAGCTGCAGCTTTTCATTCATATTCATTGGAGTGCATTCCACATTGCAATCTTGCATTCCAAACCGATGTAGCAGTAACTTTGCATATTTGGATTGGCTCAAAAAGATTCCGGTACTCGTTTGTTTAACTTCAAGTCCCAGAAAGAAGTTGAGCAAACCCATATCAGTCATTTCAAAGGTGCCTTCCATCCCACTCTTGAAGTCATCACTCAACCGAGTAGAGGATGCAGTATAAATAATGTCATCTACATATAAACAGACGTAGATAACGTCACTTGTACTGATCCTCTTTATGTAGAGTGTGGGTTCATTGTGACTTCGAACATACCCGTGTTGCATAAAATAGCCATCTATCTTTGAGTACCAGGTCCTTGGAGCTTGTTTCAGACCGTAGAGAGCCTTTCGTAGCTTATATACTTTGTTGGGGTGTTCCTTGTTGATGAAGCCTTCGGGTTGCTCCACATATATTTCTTCAGTCAGATCTCCATTTAGAAAGGCTGATTTAACGTCCAGTTGGTGAACTTTCCACTTCATGTGAGCTGCGACCGCAAGAATGACTCGTATAGTCTCAAACCGAGCTACAGGAGCAAATGTTTCTTGGTAATCTATGCCATGTTGTTGAGAGTAACCCTTTGCCACCAGTCGAGCTTTGTGCTTTATCACTTCCCCATTGGCACCAAGCTTTGTTTTAAACAGCCACTTAACACCCACCAGATTTTTACCTGGTGGAAGATTAACAAGATCCCAAGTGTGGTTCTTCTCAATAGCCTGAAGTTCATTGCGCATAGCAGTCATCCAATGTGGTGAGCATGCTGCTTGCTGGTATGACATGGGATCAGACACATTCAAAGCAAATTGGCATGTGGTCAAGTCTCTTTCTTCGTCAGATAGGCCTTCCCCACTGTGATAGTCCTGTAGCCATACAGGAGGTTTGGAGGTTCTTTTGATGGGTACTTCGGAAGGACCGGCTACATGTTGGGTAATAGGGAAATTTTGTGGAGTGAGAGGTGGTGAGGTACTGTTTGATGGTGATGGGTGAGGTGTTTGAGTGGTACTATTGAGAGGCATGGGGGTAGTGTGTGATGAGTCAGAGGTGGTTGAATTGGCATTGGGAGTTTCAATATGTTCAACAGGTTCTGGAAAGTTGGTAGCAAAAGGGAATGGGTCATCATATGAGTAAATACTTGATGTACTTTCTTTGCTCCATACCCATTGTGAATCTTCAAGAAAAATAACATCTCTCTTGGTAAAAAATTGTTTAGTGGCTGGATTATACAATCTATATCCATTACTTTGGCACGAGTAACCAATAAAAATGGATCGATCGGATTTGTTATCTAATTTTCTGCGAAGTTGGGAAGGTACCAGGCCATACACTATGCAACCGAAAATTCTCAAATGAGAGATTGTGGGTTTCTTACCGGACCAAGCCTCAAGTGGTGTTTGATTGGTTAAGGCTTTTGTAGGGGACCGGTTAAGCGTGTAGACTGCTGTGGCAACCGCTTCAGCCCAGAAGACATTAGGTAGACCCTTTTCTTGAAGCATGCTACGAGTAAGGTTCATGATGGTGCGGTTCTTTCTTTCCACAACCCCATTGTGCTGTGGTGTGTATGGATTTGTCAACTCTCTCTTGATCCCAGCCTGCTCACAGAATTGATTGAATTCACGTGAGCAAAATTCGCCTCCTCGATCAGATCGTAGTGTCTTGATGGGGCTTCCACATTCTTTTTCTATCATTGCTTTAAACACTTTGAACTTGGCAAAAACATCACTTTTGTTAGTCAAAAAATAGACCCAACACATACGTGTTAAGTCATCAATGAATAGTAGGTAGTATAAGCTACTACCTAAGCTAGGTACGTGCATGGGACCACATAGATCAGTATGGACAAGTTCTAACTTACATTGAGCACGCCAGGAGGAGCCTTTGAAGGGTAGCCGAGTTTGTTTACCAACAATGCATGATTCACATGCAATGTTGGTGTTAACCTTTGGTAAACCTATCACCATCCCTTTGTCGTGTAATTGCCGAAGCCCATCAAAGCCTAGATGGCCATATCTGTGATGCCACAGGAGGACATTCGGATCATGATGATCTGTAGCAATTCAAGCAAGAGCCATGGTAGCATCAAACACGAACATGTTGTTGTTGGCAACTTGGATCTCCATAACCGTTGCCCCGGTATCTTTGCTAATAACAAAGCATCTTCCTTCATCAAACAGTATGGCATATCCTTTGCGCATTAGTTGACCCACACTGAGTAAGTTATACTCAAGGGTGGGTGCATAATACACATTGTCAAGTAGCTTATAAGAGTCATTCCCAGTTTGTATTTTAACCGTACCTATCCCTTCAACATACAATTTTTTCTTGTTGCCCAACTGAACCTCCAATTTGAATGAGTCATCTAGCTTTACAAAGCTCCCTTTGATACCTGTCATATGGTTAGAACAACCAGAATCAACAAACCAAAGATGGTTGGAGTTACCCGTGTGAGTGGAGGTCATTAGTGTGATCTGATGTTGATCAACAGTTGCAATGGTCATAAGTAAGTGTTGATCTTCATTTTCTGCAACATCTTCATTGTCTCCATTCTCCGCAACATTCACTAGTGGTTCATCATTGTACCAGCAGTCTTTTTTGACATGACCAAGTTTCTTGCAAACATAACACTGGGGTACCTTACTCCGATCAAGAGTCATTCTTCCTCGACCAGCGCCCCTTCCTCGAATAGGAGAGCGACCACGACCACGTCCACGCATGGCCCTGTTGTTTTGTTCAGGGAACACCTGTAAAGCTTGTTCATCTTGCCTCTCAACAGCCTTACTGGGTTTGTCAGTTCCAGTTCGGTTGTTGAGTCTTTCTTCTTGAGACTGTAGTAGTCCCATAAGCTTCACGGGTGTCACCTTCGACAGGTCGAATGCCACCTCAATGGATGGTATCACATAATCGAACTTAGGAGAGAGACTCCTAAGAATTTTTTCTACAATCTTCTGATCAGGAACGTCTTCACCATAAGAACGTTGTTGACCAGCGTTGTTCATGACTCGAGAAAAGTAATCACCCACTGCTTCATCTTCTTTCATGAATAGGTTCTCAAAGTCCCTGCGAAGTCCCTGTAATTTAACTGATTGTACCTGGGAATCGCCTTGGAACTCTGCTTGTAGGATCTCCCATGTTTCTTTAGCCGACTCTGCTGCTGCAATACGTGAGAATAACTGATCATGTACTCCTTGCTGGATCAGCGACATTGCTAATGCATCTTTCCTTCATGTTTCTCTGTTGTCAACAGGTCCGCCTCCCGTAGCAGTCACTCCCAAGTATACTACATCCCACAGTTCACGGGACCGCAGGATAGTTTTCATACGAAAACTCCAATGTTCATATCCGTCTCCTTTAAACACCGGAAGGATGGGAGTAATAGATGCAGTAGCAGATGAATTAACGAGAGGGTCAGCCATGGATCTCAAGAGCACTGAGCTCTGATACCAAAACTGTTGGAAATATTTAGAATGAAGAAGAAACAAGAAACTTGTGAATGAGAATCTTGTATACTGTGATTGATAACTAGCAAGATGTGCATTAAGTACAAAACAGGAAACACCTATAAATAGTACTAACCAATCGACTAAAGCTCAACAACCCTTAAGACTCGCACATCTTAACAAACAAAGCTGTTGAGCATTTATTTAAAAATAACAAAATGAAACACGTGCACATGCAAGACTTATTCAGCGAGATTCCCATGCAGCTTACGTCAGACTTGTTTGAATTAATCTTCATCACATACTTCATTCATCATTATCTCTTTCCATATTTCATTTTCTTCATATCTATTATGTCTACTCTTCTGCATTAAAAATAGGATGCTGTGGAATATGCTGAATGTGAAGCCATTGTAAAGGACTTCCCTCCATTTAGGGAGGCCATGAAGAGGAGGGGTATTGAAGATATGGATCTTGTGATGGTAGATCCCTGGTAAGTCTTACATATGTCCTCAATTATATACCATATGTGAAAATATCATATGCTCCTACGCCACTTCAACATTGGCTTTCTCTGTGTTTTGTTACAGAGAAGCAGTTAATTGTTGACTTCACATGTATTTTCTAGTATAAAAACTGCCCTCCTCCCCTGTATTGTACTCATTCAACACAAAAATAAAACAAATATTTTT
>BJCO01791746.1:0-21308 GCA_018326465.1 Flaveria floridana | reverse complement strand
AGGTATGATATAAGGTAATTGTGAGAGACATATGTAGTCAAGATGGGATTTGTCCCTCTTATTCGTTGAGAGTAAGATGTCTAAGGCCTGATAAAGTTAATTCAATGGAGAATGATCACTCTATGTCTCTGGGATTTAACATGACATCTATGACAAAAGGATAGATGATTGATTCACCTAAAACATTTTGAGTAAGCTACTTGAAGGGGATGATGTTATTGAATGGCACTTAGTCATACATACTAAGGGTAGTAAACCGTTGTTAGGCGGTATTTACTGCTTGCATCAATCTTCTATGAATCTTATGCAAGTGGGAGATTGTTGGATCTTGTATGCCCAAGACACATATAAGATTGATGTGGTTAGTACGTTATGATCCAGGTCGGGTCATACCCATAACAAGCTAAACAAACACCAATAAATATTTAATTGTTGATGAGATCAAACAAACAAATATTGACACCAATTTAGAAAATGGGTTTTCTAAAACATTGCATTTGAAATAAAACAAATTATATGGATAATTTGTTAATGAGAAATTATTTGTTACATTATTTAAGTAAGTTGAATAATAACAAATAATAGTGTGTTAATATTATAAAATTAAAAGGGGTTTTAATTTTATAAATCTTATTATTAAAAGAGTGTAAATTTTATAAAATGAAAAATGGGGCGAACCCATTTTAAAAAGGGGGATTCGGCCGCCCCTTTACATCGGGAATCCCCTTGTCTTGGTTAATTACAAGGAACATATTGTTACTTGCACTCTTCCCTCATCACATTCCCTCTCTCACACATGCAAAAGACCTTCTTCTTCTACTTCATCTCTTAGCTGAAAACATATTTTTGGTTGGCTAAAAAATCGGTTTTAGCTTGGAAAAATTTGGATTTGTAAGAAGAAGGAAAGACTTGGTGTTCTACTACCTAACAAGTTAGGTGTTTGCTAAGGCTTGTGGGTATACAAACTTGAGGCTTTTTCTCTTGGGGGCTAGACATTCAAGAGCATCATCATCTTCATCTCATCCATACTTCATCATCTTGTTCTTGAAAGGTAGTTTCAAGAACACCCTATGGTTGTTCTTTTTGTTTTCATAGCATGTCATTTCACATATATTAATGATCCTCGTTTTTGGGTTTTGTTTTTGGTTAAAAATGCTTAAAATTTTCAGATTGTTAAACACACTTTAACCACTAATATCAGCTGAAGTTTAAATGGTTAAACTTGCTTTGATAAACTTGTTACAAAACCCAACAATAGACAGTGAAAGATAAAGTTAAAAGAGTACAAAATGAACAAGGCATACAGTAAAGAAAGAAAACATTACCTTATTTTATAGTTAATGCGTGCTCACGTACAAGAATAAGAGATGTATTTTCATAAAAAGAGTATTTTCATGTATATATATATATATATTATACAAGGTATTTTTAATACTTTTAAAACTAGAACTCACTCAGCAACACTGACTTTTATACATTTTCAGTTGGCAGGTAATTATTGCTGAGGATGACATGAGGGTGAAGCTACTCGGCAGAGAAAGACTGACATCCATTCCTATGTCATGATATTGTTGTTTTGTAATGCAATTAAATATTCTTTTATAACTTGAACCTTATTGTATTGCTTAA
This sequence comes from Flaveria floridana, assembly GCA_018326465.1. Classification (NCBI taxonomy): domain Eukaryota; kingdom Viridiplantae; phylum Streptophyta; class Magnoliopsida; order Asterales; family Asteraceae; genus Flaveria; species Flaveria floridana. Next base: position 19,679 of record BJCO01791746.1, on the reverse strand, counting down.
CAACAGTATCTTTTAATAATAGAAAATGGCTTTTGCTAACGTAATTACGCTGTTTAATTTATGAAATGTATATTAATGTATATATATATATATATATATATATATATATATATATTTTTATGTGCAATGAATGACAAACTGTGAGGTGCCCGGGAACGGGGCCTTACAAATCAGCACTATATTAAGAATATACACAACTCATATAAACAAAGCGTTTGTAAAACCAGTATGCTATCTCCCCCAAAAAGAGAGTATGTAAAAAGAGAGGGGCATTAACTCACCTGATGCACGTAAGAAATATCTAAAGCTTAACATGACAAGAAAGAGTGGAAAGACAACCTTCAGAGGTTACCTAGAACACGCGAGTTCATAAGTACGTGTTTACAAAATCATAACCAAACCCTAAGTGCTCTACAAACCAAAGAACTCAGGATTTTAGAAAGACACGACACATTTAACCCAGTTGACCCGTTTGACCCGTTGGTGACATTATAGGTGAAACTTCACTCAAACAAGTATAACGGTACATCATTCATGGTTAACGTACAAGCTGATCACATATGACACTTCATTACCCATAAATACTACCTAGATCATCATACAACTAGATACCATACAAGTCATGCGAATCTCAAACAACTATCATGCTCATTATAACAATAACACAACTAATGCATCATACAAGGATCAAATCATTCACGACATTCCATGTGAAGCCACTCACGACTTCACACCCAAAACCCTGCCAATCCTACTAAGTAGGGGCCTCAGATTCGCACGCGTGTATGATGACCATCAACATACCAATTAGCATAACCCATATCACCCAAAAATGTTCATTCATGATCAACCATCAACCAACAATAGTCCTAACATGCCCATATAACCCATAACTATGAATTCCCATAAACAGGCCAAAACTGGTAACTAATCAACTAAACATTCATACAACCTAAACTACACATTCAACTATATTAGAAATCATCCATGAACATACTAGCATGATCCTAATGTCCCAAACATGCTCAAATCATCATATTTAAGAATTTGCAGAAATAAAGTTTCCCTTTTGGGAAAGCACATCCTAAATCCATCAAACACACAATACATTCATGAATTCATCAATTACATAACGGTCCAAGTCCATGGTAACATCTAGACATGATCAATAACATCTAATCATCATGATTCATCATCCTTCATGACCAAAACTTTTCACTTTTGGCAAGGTATGAACTAGCCTACATCATGCATAGATTTCTTGCACCAAAATTATTATCTAATACCCATGAATCATTATCAAGCACATTACATCACCAATTCATTACAATTCATCGACATTCAACATCAAAGTTTCTACTTTTGGCAAACTATGAACTACAACATTCATTCCAAAGTTTCTAGCATTCACATAAACAATCTAGCACCTAATCATCATCATAAACATAATAACAACACCAATTCGTTATCAAATCACCATTTCATGCAAAATAAAGTTACTATTCTTAGTAACCTATGAACAACGCATCAAAAACGTAACTTTCTTGCATAATCGACGTTAACTAGCATCAAACTAACCTAACTAACATCATCAATCAACCCATAATCGACCACCAATTTCAGATTTCGAACTAAAACTTTTAGCCAAAGTGAAAACCCATCAAAACATGTAAAAATCTCACCTTTAAACGTGTAATGGCTTGAAATTGGAGATTCTAACTTGTTGGAATACTTGAAATCGACCAAATCTGAATGAGATTGCTTATTCTAGTGCCAAAGTCGCAGAAGTGTGTGTGTGTGTGTGTGTGAAGGTGTCAATACCGTGACGGGTGTTTAGGGTTTGATTTTGATTTTTAATTTAATTTAATTACCCATAATTACCCTTTTAACCCTTGTAACTTGTATTTTATAAAAGTTAGTCTTTAAATAGTTTTAAGAAGGTTTTTAACTACTAACCATAATTATTATTAGTCACAAATAATAATCATGTATAATTTTCATTTGTCACACAACACACAAAATAGATATAACACGTTACCACGTTACGCGATAAATTTCACAATTAATATTTAAAAAATACACAAACACATAAGCATAACTTAATAATCACATAATCAGTTAAATTATCATCAGTTTAACATTATTAATTATTATTAAGCCACCAACTTTAAACGACAACTAGTGTGTGCTCACGACACGTGTATGCAAGACTTAACGGAACTAACGGAGTTTGGTAACGGAAAATTACCGGATGTCATATTATCCCCATGTTGAAAGAATTTTCGTCCCGAAAATTGCGTTGCATGGTGAATGTTCCATCACTGGTCCACTGCATTGGCACAAAGTAATCGAAATCAAGTGAGTTTTGGATTAGTTGTCACATCATCCCCATGTTGAAAGAAATTTCATCCCGAAATTTAAATCAATACCTTCGTCGGCTAGCATCGTCTTTTCGAATAGTTGAGGATACTTAAGCTTCATTTGATCTTCACGTTCCCACGTGAATTCTGGTCCACTTCGCGAGTTCCAGCAAACTTCGACTATGGGTATCTTGCTTTAAGTGTTTTCACCTCATGATCCATCACCTCACTGGTTCCTCAATGAAGCGTTGTTCATCCACTTGAACTTCTTCTAGCGGTACGACCATTGTCTCATCCGTTAAGCACTTTTCAGATTTGACACGTGGAATACAACATGAATTCCACTTAACGAATCAGGTAGGGCTAATCGATAGGCCATTGGACCGATTCTTTCTAATATATTAAATGGTCCAACGTATCTTGGATTTAGCTTTCCTCACTTACCAAACCGAACTACGCCTTTCCATGGTGAGACCTTTAATAAAACTTTGTCAGCAATCTAAAACTTTAAGGGTTTCCGTCGCTTGTTAGCATAACTCTTGTGTCTGTCTCGCGGTGCAGCCATACGGTTCCTTATTTGCACAATCTTCTCAGTTGTCTTATGTATTAGCTCGGGACCCGTTAGCTGACTATCACCAATTTCAGCCCAGCAAACTTGTGATCTACATTTTCTCCCATACAAAGCTTTAAAAGATTGTCGCCTTTATGCTAGTGTGATAACTGTTGTTATAAAAAAATTCCACCAATGGTAGGCGAACTTCCCAGTTATTCCAGAAGTCAATCACACAAGCATGTAGCATGTCCTCCAATGCCTGTATAGTACGCTCACTTTGGCCATCAGTCTATGGATGATAAGAAGTACTCATATCCAATCGCGTACCCAAAGATTTCTACAGTGATTGCCAGAAGTGCGATGTGAAACGAACGTCGCGGTCAGAAATGATTAAGATCGGTACTCCATGTCTCGAAACTATTTCCTTTAGATAGAGTCGGGTTAGCTTTTCCGTCTTGTATGTTTCCTTAATTGCTTGGAAATGAGCAGACTTTGTCAATCGATCCACGATAACTCATATTGAGTCACAACCAGTAGAAGTCCGAGGTAACTTAGTATTAAAATCCATGGATATCTGATCCCACTTCCACATAGGAATCTCAGGTTGTTGTAATAGACTAGACGGTCTCCAGTACTCGACTTTTACCTTCTAGCAGGTCAGACACTTGCTCACATAAGTAGCTACATCCGCCTTCATGTTAGGCCACCAGTAGTGTGCCTTAAAATCATGGTACATCTTGTCAGATCCAGGATGTATAGAGTACTTAGACTTGTGTGCCTCACTCATTACCAAGTCTCTCAGATTTCCGTGTAGAGGTACCCAAAGTCTATCCATAAAGTAATGAATTCTATCGTCTTTCACCTCTAATTATTTATCCATTTTCCCCATAATGATTCAAACCCAATGTTTTCCACTGTCAAAGCTTGTACCTGATCCTCTCGGATTTGCTCCGGTAACTGTGCGTTGATAGTAAGTTGTAAATCTCGCACACGTCAAGGCTTAGCAGTCTCTTTCCTACTTAGCGCATCAGCAACTACATTTGCTTTCACCGGATGATACCTGATAGCAAAGTCATAGTCATTCAACAACTCTACCCAGCGCCTTCGCCTCATGTTCAGTTCCTTTTGCTTAAAGATGTGCTGAAGACTCTTGTGGTCGGTGTAGATGGTGCATTTGGTACCGAGAAGTAATGTCTCTAGATCTTCAAGGCAAAAACCACTGCACCTAATTCCAAGTCTTGGGTGGTATAGTTCTTCTTGTGAACCTTTAATTGTCTCGAGGCATAGGCTATCACCTTATCTCGCTGCATCAAGACACAACCCAGTCCCTGAATGGATGCGTCACAATACACCACGAAATCATCTGTCCCTTTCGGTAATGCCAGTATCGGTGCTCTAAAATGTTTCTGTTTCAGCAACTGGAAGGCTGGTTCTTGACTTTCACCCCATTTGTATGTCATTCCCTTGTGAGTCAAAGCTGTGAGTGGTTGTGCAATCTTAGAGAATCCTTCAATGAACCATCGATAATACCCTGCTAATCCAAGGAAGTGCCATTCTCGCTCGGCGTTTTGGGTACAACCCAATTCTTTATTGCCTTAATCTTGGCAGGATCAACATGTATCCTCTTCTTATTAATAATGTGACCCAAGAATTGCGCCTCACGTGTCCAGAAATCACACTTAGAAAGCTTCACGTATAGTTGTTCTTTTCTAAGTAGTTCCAAGATTAAACATAAGTGCTCCTCATGCTCCTCCTCAGTCTTTGAATAGATCAATATATCATCAATAAATACAATGACAAATTGATCAAGATAGGGTTTGCACACAGGATTCATGAGATCCATGAATACTGCTGGTGCATTTGTCAACCCAAACGGCATGACCAAGAATTCGTAATGGTCATATCGCATATGAAAGGCAGTCCTTGAGATGTCCTCCTCTCGAACTCTTAGCTGATGATACCCAGACCTTAGGTCAATCTTAGAATAATAGCTTGACCCTTGCAGTTGATCAAACAAATCGTCTATTCGAGGTAAGGGATATCTATTCTTGATTGTGACTTTGTCCAGTTCCCTATAGTCAATGCACATCCAAAATGTGCCATCTTTCTTCTTGACAAAAAGAACTGGTTCTCCCCAGGGCGACGATGCCTATCACTGAACCACTCCTATCACCTCTGACCTTAAGCACTTCTTCACCAATAGGAATCCGTATGATTTTCTCATGGCATATGACTTCCGCTTGCTTATTGGAGAGCCAATCCATGCCTATCACTACGTCAAAACTTCCCAGCGTAACAAGCATAAGATCTATGGTGAATGTATGACCAGCAAGCTCTATCTTGCAATATCTAAGAATATGCGTTACATGAATCTGTTTACTGTCAGCTAATTCTACGGTGTATTTAGATTCTAAGGCTGAGGGCATATCACTTAAAAGACTATAGAACTTAAAGGACACGAAACTTCTATCGGCTCCAGTATCGAATAGTACAGTAGCAAGACGACCATTAACTGAAAATTTACCAGTTATAATGGCAGGATCATTTAGAGCCTCACTTGAGCCAATGACGAAGGCTCTTCCCTTGGTTCCATTATTGTTGTTGCCACCATTGTCGTTGTATCCATTGCCGTTGTTGTTATTGTTATTGTTGTTGTTGTTGCCATTTTTGTTGTTGTTTCCATTTCTTCTCAGCTGAGGAAAATTGCGGCTATAGTGGCCTTCTTTTCCACATTCAAAATAGCCTTTGGGAGTTTCTTGAGGTTGTTGCGGCTTCTTCATCAGTTCACCACGGCAGTCCTTAGCCGCGTGACCAATTTTACCACAGTGCTGGCACTTGAAACTATTACACCTTCCCACATGATAATAGTTACACCGATTGCACTTGGGGTATTTTCCGCCATAATCACTAGGTCCTTGATTGTTGGAAGTCACCTGGTCGAAACTCCGATTATTGTCGAATCTCCGTTGTTGTTGCTAGTGTTGATGTTGGTATTACTGCTAGTGTTAAGGTTGAGATTGACTGCTGGATGATGCTCCCTTGCTGCCTGAACCATCGCATTTGCGTTTATTATCGGGCACGCTCGCCACAGCGCCCTGTTTAGGTAGACGTCCTTGCTCCACCGCTTGGTCAGTCAGCCTATGGGCTAACTGGATGGCTTGTTGTATGGTAGCGGGGTTAGAAGCAGTCACCATACTTTGGATCTCGGGCACCAATCCTCGTATGTAGTGCTCGACCCTTTTGTGCATTTCATTCACCATCCCCGGGCATAAAGTATCTAGTTCATAGGTCCGGGTAGTGTAGGCCTCGATTTTGGATCCTTGCAACTTGAGCTGCCAGAACTCCATTTCCAGCTTTTGTACTTCGTTGCGAGGACAGTACTCCTCAGTCCTGGTTTCCTTGAATTCAGCCCAAGGAAGATCATTGGCCATAGCCTGGCCCAACATTGGACCTGAGCGTTCCACCAGGAAAGTGCCGCACCTTCCAGAGTCCTGGTGGCATACTTCACCTGATCAGCAGGCGGGCAGTTGCATTTGGCGAAGACAGACTCAGTCTTCTCGAACCACCGCACCAATCCTACAGCTCCTTCTGTCCCGCTGTAGGTATGTGGTTTACAGTCCATAAAGGACTTGTAGGTACACAATGGTGGTCCTGTTTTGACATAACAAACATTAGTCAGATATCCTATACAGTTAACTAGAATAATTGGTTTAACTTCTCATTTTCATTTACCTGCTCGCTGTCAAGGCTGGGCAGCAGCCACCGTTGCCTGACCATGCTCATTTATTAGAGCTTCTAACTCTGCAGGCGTCATATTTATGGCACCGCCAGCACGGCCTCCGGCGCCACGTCCACGTCCATGTCCACTGGCGTTCATATTTCACTTTACATTCACAAATACAATAATGAGTAACATCTAACATATTTATCTCATTGAAGTAATGATTTCATCACCACCACAACATTTATAACAAAAAATAATAATAAGCAAAGATAAGTAAATTGCAAATGAGTCATAAAATATTCATCAATGTCAAAATTTAAGTTTGTCAGTTGGGTGGGAAACAACCCTTCCCACATAGGTTTCAAAAGAAAGAAACACTACATACCCTAAGTCATACAAAAGAAAGTCAATCCACAACATCCAACCCATCTTTGTCGTCATCCATATCCTCCGGTTCCTCCTCCTCCTCGGGGGCTTCCTCAGGGTCCTCATCCTCAGGGTCCTCTACCGAAGCAGGAGCTATAGCAATCTAGTTTGCTGCCAGTTGGGCTTCTAGAGCAGCAAGGCTATCATTTGCCATTCCTTTGCGCTGCTCTAGTTCAGTCACGTGTCCCGTAAGCGCTCCTACGCCATCAGCCATTGCATAGCACCTATTAAGGGTCTTCCCATATTGCTCCTCGAGCGTATCCACTTGTTGTCACAGTTCCCCCACCTGGTGTCTCAGATCATAATTCTCACTAGTGAGTTTCCTGACACGTTGCTGCTTGGTATCCAGTGTAGCCATTAGTGTAGCAATAACTTGCTCTTGCGGAACATCCAGAGCAGGAAGTGTGAGAGATGGCATGGATGTAGATGACCTCGTTCGCGGCCGGTTAGAGGCTACCAGCGGTACCCGCTCCCGGTATATCATATGCTGGATGCGAGTAGGATAGTAATCCCAATCTCGCGGGGCGTAACGTTCTGGTATCACAAATAGTTGATCCCAATCAACTTTCTTCAGAAGGGTAATGGTGTCGGGGCCAATCGGATCCATTGTCCGGTACAGGTGAATAAGGAGATGACTCGGACCTCGCGGGTCTCTTCCTAATTCACGCAATGACGATGCCATGCTGCGAAGTACGCGATGTGTATGCCAATGAGTATACAGTAAGGGGAGTAAATGACAAATAACTAATAATAATGCTGTTATACTCTAGTGTGTGTATGCAACCTAGTTCCCTATAACCAATGGCTATGATACCAATCTGTCACACCCTCAAAATCCGCGTGCGGGGTTTTACCGCGAGGCGCGTGACATACCAGGATCTCAGTCATTAGTTACCAAGAATGACTCTATATGGACTAACATTCAAAACCCAAGTTGAACATTAATAAATAGTGTGGAAGCGTTAAAGAAACTAGCAAACCCAAACCAAAGAAACATGAGTTGAAAAATGCAGAAACATACGTGCCCGAAATATTATGCAAAACCAAAGTGTAAATATTTAAACAACATAATCCAAAATAGTTTCATAATATTCTGACAACCCAAAGATGCTAACTCGTGAGTGCTCCTAGGCAATTGGCAACCTTAACATGAGAATAGCATACTAAACAAGTCAACACAACGGTTGGTGAGTTCAAGAGTTTGCGTTTATACATAAACCAATAACAGTATCAAAATATAAGTAGTGTATTGTAATAGATAGTTAGTCTATACATAATTAGTAATAATCATAGTGATTTCGCGTTTAAAGCTGACTATGTTACGTTTGTTGCCTCCTGCCACGACTTACCAGGTCGTGAAAATGTTCATTAGGACAAAATTGCACCCGTTTGACCTCGAGTCGCACATGTGGGGCTCGTCAGACCCAGTAGTACTACCCAAAATTTCCCCGCTAAGTAATTATTAACAAACCAAAAGTGTGAGGACTTTCCATGGTAATCAGCATTATATTAAGACTATACACAACTCATATAAACAAAGCGTTTGCAAAACCAGTATGGTATCTTCCCCAAAAGACAGTATGTAAAAAGAGTGGGGCATGAACTCACCCGATGCGCGTAAGAAATACCTAAAGCTTAACTTGACAAGAAAGAGTGGAAAGACAACCTTTAGAGGTTACCTAGAACACACGAGTACATAAGTACGTGTATACAAAATCATAACGAAACCCTAAGTGCTCTACAAACCAAAGAACTCATGATTTTAGAAAGACACGACACATTTAACCTAGTTGACCCGCTTGACCCGTTGGTGACATTATAGGTGAAACTTCACTCAAACAACTATAACAGTACATCATTCATGGTTAACGTACAAGCTGGTCACATATGACACTTCATTACCCACAAATACTACCTAGATCATCATACAACTAGATACCATACAAGTCATGCGAATCTCAAAGAATTATTATGCTCAGTATAACTATAACACAACTAATGCATCATACAAGGATCAAATCATGCACAACATGTCATGTGAAGCCACTCACAACTTCACACCGAAAACCCTACCAATCCTACTAAGTAAGGGCCTCTGCGTGTATGATGACCATCAACATACCAATTAACATAACCCATATCACCCAAAAATGTTCATTCATGATCAACCATCAACCAATAATAGTCCTAACATGCCCATATAACCCACAACTATGAATTCCCACAAACAGACCAAGACAGGTAACTAATCAACCAAACATTCATACAACCTAAACAACACATTCAACCACATTAGAAATCATCCATGAACATACTAGCATGATCCAAATGTCCAAAACATGCTCAAATCATCATATTTAAGAATTTGCACAAATAAAGTTTCCCTTTTGGGAAAGCACATTCTAAATCCATCAAACACACCATAAATTCATGAATTCATTAATTACATACCAATCCAAGTCCATGATAACATCTAGACATGATCAACAACATCTAATCATCATGATTCATCAACCTTAATGACCAAAAGTTACCACTTTTGGCAATGTATGAACTAGCCTACATCATGCATAGATTTCTTGCACCAAAATCATTATCTAATACCCATGAATCATTATCAAGCACATTACATCACCATTTCATTACAATTCCTTGACATTCAACATCAAATGTTTCTACTTTTGGCAAACTATGAACTACAACATTCATTCTAAAGTTTCTAGCATTCATATCAACAATCTAGCACCTAATCATTATCATAAACACATCAACAATACCAATTCATTACAAATCACCATTTCATGCAAAATAAAGTTACTATTCTTAGTAACCTATGAACAACGCATCAAAACGTAACTTTCTTGCATAATTGATGTTAACTAGCATCAAACTAACCTAACTAACATCATAACATCATCAAACAACCCATAATCGACCACCAATTTCAGATTTCGAACTAAAACGTTTGGCCAAAGTGAAAACCCATCAAAAACATGCAAAAATCTCACCTTTAAATGTGTAATGGCTTGGAATTGGAGATTCTAGCCTGTTGGAATACTTGAAATCGACCAAATCCAAATGAGATTGCTTGTTCTAGTGCCAAAATCGCAGAAGTGTGTGTGTCTGAAGGTGTCGCGGCCGTGAGGGGTGTTTAGGGTTTGATTTTGATTTTTAATTTAATTTAATTACTCATAATTACTCTTTAAGCCCTTGTAACTTGTATTTTATAAACATTAAGCTTGAAATAGTTTTTAAAAAGGTTTTTAACTACTAACCATAATTATTATTAGTCATAAATAATAATCATGCATAATTTTCATTTGTCACTCAACACACAAAATAGATATAACACGTTGCCACGTTACGCGATAAATTTCTCAATTAATATTTAAAACACACAAACACATAAGCATAACTTAATAATCACATAATCAGTTAAATATCATCAGTTTAACATTATTAATTATTATTAAGTCACCAACATTAAATGACAACTAGTGTGTGCTCACGACACGTGTATGCAAGACTTATAATTAATGGAACTAACAGAGTTTGGTAACGGAAAATTACCGGATGTCACATTATCCCCATGTTGAAAGAATTTTCGTCCCAAAAAATTGCGTTACATGGTGAGTGTTCCATCACTGTTCTACTGCAGTGGCACAAAGTAATCGAAATCGAGTGAGTTTTGGATGAGTTGTCACACATACTTATCCTTGTTATACTTTAAACCACTCTCATAAGTGATGTCCGCTCTTACATGTGAAATGTAAAGAGGAACACATGTTAGTCAAATCTACCTTAGAATTTTTATCGTTAAAAAGATAACTAACCAACTTAGAAAATACATCAAAATGTAACTTATAGGTTTCGTAGGTCATGTCAACTATTCCATCCCAACAGTTGATTTGAGCATTGGCAGTTGCTAAAAATGGTCTACCTAATATGACATTCGGTTGCTTGTTTGTCCTCATTGGTGCATAATCAAGTACCATAAAGTCCACCGGGTAGTAAAATTCTCCCATCTTGATTATAAAGTTCCTTACCATCCCTCGAGGACATTTTTGAGTCAAGTCAGCTAACCCCATAGTGGTGTTAACTTCCTCTAGATAACCGAAGTCATACTGATCATATAACATACCTAGCAAGATACTAACAACTGCTTTATAATCCAAGAGTGCTCTTTTTATATTCAATTTCCATACTTTGATTGTGATGATGGGTGCTCCTCGGTCACTATCTTCCGCTGCATCGGCTTTCTCTTCCTTATTTGCAAGTTGTTGTGGAAAAGAAATAAATTCATTATCAATAATTTCAGTGTCAGGAATGATACTAACTGAATTGATGTGAACATTTCTCATGTTTTTTGTGTTGGTTCCTTGATGTTGAGGATTGATCGTGTTATCACTCGTTAGTTTACCGGGGTTCCTCTTAATCTGGGCCATGTCCTTAGCAAGTTGGCCCACTTGTTTATTCAAAGCTTTATAAGCTTTATCTCTAATTTTAATCTCCCTCTTATTCTCTTGCATATTCTCCTTCATAATGTTCATCAAAGCATCCAACTTTGCATTTTTAGACTCTTTTTGACCTGCATAGTTATAGCTCCCTTGATTATTTCCTTGAGAATACGAGGTTCTTTGATAACCATTTTGATTGTAATTCCTTTGTGTTCGGTTCTGATATGCTTGACCACCTTGATTACTACCTTGAAAATTAGGATTCATCTTGTTTGAAGCATTTTCATACTTAAAGTTTGGATGATTCGTCAAACTATAGTGATAAGTATTGGAGTTCATATCAAACTATTTTCTCTCTCCATATACTTGATTCACCTCTTCATGTTGACTTAAAAGCAACGGACGCTTTGCACTTGCATGCCCCAGCTCACCACATTCATTGCATATATTAAATCCAAACGAAGCTACATCTTTAGTCCCCGCACGTCTTATGTTTTACAAATTGTCTTTCTAAAGATGCAATTCTTTCTTTAGTCTCATAATCAATGATGGTTGACCTTGCCGGAGCAGGCTTTGACCGTCTACTAGCCGAAGCTTGAGCTTTGAAATTCTTGCACATTCGTTCTAGGAATTCCCAATCCATATCTTCATGATTAGATAAGAATGTTCCATTACTTATAGAATGCAAGTATTTCCTTTCTTTCGATGTTAGTCCATCTAAAAATGCCTTAATCAATTCCCACCTTTCAATACCATGATAAGGACACATGGATATCAACTCCTTGAATCTTGTAAATTCCTCATGAAATTTCTCACCCACTTGTTGTTGAAAGGATCTATTGGCCTCCCTTGCATCACTAGTCTTTCCTATAAAATAGTATTCTTCAAGGAAAATTTTTTACATCACTTGTCAAGTGTGAATACTATTATCAGGTAATGTGAGGAACCATTGCTTAGCTCAATCTTTTAAGGTAAACTGAAACAGTCTTAGTCTCACTTCATCTTGTGTAAAGTGGTTTCCACCCATAGTTCTACATATGGTATCAAACTTAGCAAGATGCACATATGGTTCTTCTATTGTAGTACCTCTAAATGCAGTAAGAATGGTGAGATAATTAGGGCGTACATCAAAAGCTCTTCCTCTGTGGTTTGGAGGTGCGATAGGATTCAGGTTTCAGAAATAGTCGGTCTGAAATGGCTATCCACACCTTGTACTTGAGCTCTTTAAGGTCTTCTTGGCTGGTTGACATCTTTATTGGCTCTACCCGTTGTTGATTGATAGTTGGTTCCTTGTACCTATATTGATCATTCTCCCAATTGTTATTTCCATTATGTCCTTCACCTCCACTGAAATTTCCATCCCACGCATCATAATTTGCACCATTATGGGGCTCTTCATTGTTATTCCACTCAACTTCATAATCTTCATCACTCGTGTGAAGACTATGCATGCTCACATGATCAAACTCATCTCCTTGATTGATGTTATTTTGATTGAGGTTATTGTTAGCTGGTGGTTGATGTATGTTGTTGTTACGGTTGTTATTTAGTGGTGGATGTAGATATGGATTTGGGTTTTGATTTTGGTTATTAAGGTTTACGAGTAGGTTTTAGTTTGGGGCTACATTCCCTCCTTGTTGAACACTTAATGGAATTGATTGTGGAGTATTTCTCATGCTACATATGGAGATGTACCTGGGAGAAGATGTGAAGTTCTGGGATTATGGATTCACTGATGAAAAAGATAATATGCAGGCGGCAGAATTGGAAGACTTGCACCGAAAATATGCTGCAAAAATTCTATTGCATGACATAAATGAAGCAAAGAATTTGGTAATACAAGATGTGAAGAACTACATGGTGTTACCTGGTCCTAAAAAATCAGCCTCTAAAAAACATCAAAAGATAGAATCTTTAAAAGGCTGACATTTGGAATGGCGTAGTTCAAAACAATGGTTGTTTGAGACAATGGTAATTTGACACAATGGTTGTTTGTGTGACAACCAACCTCTAGGTCATAATTCCAACACTAATCCACTTGCATCATTACCATCTTATTAAATATTAATGACTTGTATCATCCTAATATTACCAATAGCATTAGAATCATCATTTTATATTAGTACCATTCTTATCATTTTATGTGACCCTATGTGACCTCTTAGCTAGTTCAAGCTTTACCATAGGGAAACTTAGGGTTCCGGGAAAGCCAATTAGTCACCCTTGCAATAATTTAATCATAGTTGAAACAATTAAAATGTGTGCATGCACACTTAATTTTCGGTTAGGGCATCCATGTTCATGCATAATAATAAACAACTAACTAAATTAATACCATCTATTATATTACACAATATTATTTTTACCAATTAAAAATTAAATCTAAACCTCCCTCACTACAAGACAATCGCCCCCCCCCCTCTTGGCCAACACACTACCTTCTACACCACTACACACCACCACACAATCCCACCACTACCATCCCATGCATTTGAACCCATACTCCACCTTCTTTCTACTCCTCTTTCTCTCGGTTCCCTACAGCAGAAAACACACAACACTCCCTAAAAATCCTCTCCATTTCTCCCATACAATCGAAGCAAACCGTGAGCTACCATCGGACCATCACTAAACCGCAAACAAGTGAAAGTTTAGTGTGCATTTGGAGCTCGGATCTCCCAACGCTTGAGATTTCTAGCCTTGTTCGAGGTTCACCAGCCATTCTTCAAGATTCTCCAGCTTGTTTTGGCCTTCTAAGCTCTCCAAAACGTAAGTCACACTAAGAGTAAGCCACATTAAAACCGAAACTAGTCACAACTTGTATTTTCCTCACTTTCCTCTTAAAAACCTCTCATTTCCTTGTTGTAGCAGAAACCCAACACCATCACCTTGTTCTTGAAGAGTTCTTAACGTTCTTGAAGGTATATCACTTGATATGATAACTATTCTAACGGGTAGAACCCGATTTACATCTCGAAAACCCTCTTTTGGGTGATTTCGACATTTTGAATCTTATGACTTGTTAACCACCAAAAGTTACGTGTGTATCATGGCTTTTAGTGACTCATTAGGCCTATGATAATCTGTTTTGAAAGTTACATAAGGGATGGGGTGTATGAACACTAATAATGATGGTTTACACATGTGTAATGGTTGGTTAGGGCTTAATCACTAAGTTGGTAGTTTATTGATGTGTTGAATAACTAGATCGTGAGTTTGGGACTGGATTTCAGAAAGTTTTGATGAATATTAAGTGTTTGACAAATAGTTAATCTCTGTAAATGAAGGACATGTTAAGATTAGACCCATTTTAGTCACTTTCGGGACCCGAAAACATGGAAAAACAACTTAAAAACAAGAAAGCTTAGGCTTTAAACTTTTTAAAGAGAATTCCAGGCTCATTAAGGGTTAATAAAGTGTTCTGGAGTTAATGGGTAAATTAAGTGGTCAAAGGAATAATTTAAATGGATTTTTAATTAAAAACGGGTACTAACCGTGTGACGTTTTTTGATGAAAATCTAAGAAATATGGGTGTAGAACTAAAATTTATAAAAACCATATTATTTCAGTAGGATAAGTGAGAAAATAACTTATAAAGTAGAAAATTCGGTCAAACGAGCTTTTAAACGGTTAAAAACGCGTTTTAACGGGTTAAACACAAAAACGAGGCTTTCAATATTAGGGGCAAAAATTTCATAATCAAATGAATTGAAACTTAGAAAAATGTATTTAAAATTTTATCTACTGTTCTAAGACTTAAAAACATGAAAGTTCATAAGTAACCATCAAAACCCTTCGGTTTTACCGTAACCGGGAACGTTAAACACATAGGTATTAAACCGAACCTGTAATCTAAAAATTTGTGTACACTTACTTAAAAATAAGTTAGTTTAACTTCAAGAACCTGATTTTTGGCCATAAAAGTCATCTAGTATAAGAAACCAAAATTGAGGGTAGAAACTGTCAATTTTGAAACTTTAGGGGCTAAACTGTAAAATTTTGCCAAACTTCATAACCGACTCAAATGAGCCTAAAAATCACTTGAACAGCATATTTACCCTATATTCTTAACTTAAGAATGTAAAATCCTTGATTGTATGAGAAACCTTGACTTTGCATAAAAGTAAACTTTTTATGCAAACCCTAATCGAATCAAAGCCGAATCCAACAAACTAAGACTTGGACACACGTGTTGAACATTAAATAGGTTTAGATCAGTAGCTAATAACTTAATATATTTATGTTAGGGTGCTAGACTTGAGACATTCCCGTCACGCGAAGAGTTATCTTTTTGACTTAACACCTAAGGTGAGTTCTAGTGACCCCTTTTTACTACTGTCTTGGGATGAAACATGCTCTGTTATTTTATAAACTATAATTGTGCTTTACTTGGTGCTTGTATGTGGGATTTATGGATACATACTGATACTTATATCATGATCATTAATTCTTTCGTGAACCGCTTGTTTTATGTGGATAGATCTATTTGGGGAAACCCCCACACACAGTGGCTCCCGCCACAGGGAGGTACCCCACTGAGATCCTGAGCGGTCGTTTATGGCGTGTGACAGGTTTTGCTAAGAAACTATGGTGAATCATCCTGGCAGGTATGGTTCACTGGTTTGGGGCTCAGTTCTCCCCTTTTGGGGGTTAACCGGTAAAACACAACTTTCGAAGAGGCTAACCGGGACTGAGTGCAGGGTTGATTATGATACTCCCATGATAATGAACTATGATTCTTTCCATTTTATCAAATGAAAATTTTGTTAAGTACAATTGTTTTTAATCATTAAGCACTTGAATTCACCAACTTTTTAGTTGACACAAATTTCTTTTTGAGCATGTTTCAGGTAATCCATGAAGAAATCCTAGCTATTGTTGAAGACCTAGACCTATCCCCGTGACCATGGCATTGGCTTATATTCGCTTATTGAACGATTTGAACAATTGAAAATTTTTGTTAAACAATACAATTTGTTTCTATGTTGATTGTATAACTAATTTGGGGGCTAGATCTGTTTCTAGCCCCGGTATATTTTGAAAACTTTAAATGCCATGTGATATTCTCTCCTTTGAGCTCTTGTATTGGTTTGTTTCCGCTGCCATATATTGTTGCTAGTCTGTGACGTCCTACCCTACTTGGGCCCGGGGTGTGACAGATTGGTATCAGAGCCAAAGGTTGTAGAGAAGTTAGGAATACCATAGTAGACCTTAGGCTACAACCCTGATACCCTAGGATTGTCCTTGTGAGAAGTGTTGGAATGATCGGGTTGGGTAAATTGATGATTACACTTGATCAACGTAATCATGAATTTACCAGACGTGTACTTTCCATCACGAACCTTTAGGTAATGTTTGGACTTTCTTGATTCACGTTGATAATTTTGAAACTTATTTTAAAAGAAAACGGGAGATTTAAATGATTTTTATGGTAAACTATGTTGTCTGATACTATTTAAAGAGACTATTGATTTTTATATCATTGACAAATGATATATTGAAATATCTGATACTACTGCCATTACTACTATTACTAGTACTATTAATATTATAACCATGAACTATGAGAAACCAAATTACTCATGATATTTCTATACAGGACGTAAGGACTATGGCAGAAAAAGGTAAGGTGCCTGCACACCCGGATAATGAGACTACCCCTGCTGGAACCCTTAGAAGAACGAAGCCTCAGACTAAGTACGAGGCATACCTCCGGAGATGCGGACACCCAGGATGGATATCCGTCACATCGGATGACACTGAAGCTTCTGAGGAATCTTCCTCAACAACTTCTTCCAGGAGCCGGACACGCTCCCACTCTCCACACGTTGCTGCTTCTGCCCACTCACCTATCCCACCTATCGGGAATAGGGAAGCACGTGTTGTCACTCGTCCATGCAAGAATGCTAGGCCTAGACCTTCAGTCTCGTTTAGGATGCCACCTCCTCCTCCACCACCTGTTAGGACTCCTATACCCGCACCACCGCCGTTTGACCAACTCCGATGCCACCCACATGATGAGCCCTGGATGCCATCGAGGCACAGTATGTACGACGGCCCTAGCATACTGGCAGGTGATAGGTACTCCCAGTCCAGCCGCCGGGCAAGTGACGTAGGACCCTCTGATGCAGCACTGGATGAGATCTTGAAGACCGTCCTTCGCCACGAGCTGACTCTTCAGCACGCCACCCGGACCTCCCAATCTGCTCAATTCCAGGCTATGATGGCTTCACAGGGAGTGCAGAGGTTGGAACAAGAACATAAGAAGAAGAACTCAGGATGGCTTGGATGGCTGAAGAAAAGGTGGATGTGAGAGCAGGGATAAGAAGTGGGACTATCTGTCTTAGGACAGTTGAAGGAAACAATCTTGATTAATATTTGATACTATTATTATTACTATAATGGGGGTAATGGCACCTTCCAAATTGTAAGAGCATGACTCTGATTCAACTTGCTTGCTGACACTACTATCACTGTTTGACTATGAAACTACTTGTTTGGAATTAAGTTATTGGACTATTTATATTAATTTGCATTGTGTTAATTTATGCTTTGAAATTCGTCTGTGCCTATTCTGATTGATTGCCTAAACTGCTATGACATACTTTGAATTAAACCTTGTAAAAATCACATAGTGGGTTTTATACAAACATGTAAATATATAAACACCATGATCCCTCCTCCTGAGGCAAGGTATAATAGGGTAATGATGCATGAACTAATCGAAACAAATTTTGTGATGCTAAACGAATCTATCTGTGATACTATCAGAATGCCAACTAGGAGGGGAACACGATTTGGGAGGCGAGGAGCTACAAGGGGCCGCCATGAGGAGGCCAAGCAAACGAGAACCCAACCTACCCCACCGGGAACTCCCTGCAGGGAAAATGCTAATCAAGAATACGACGAGAGGATGGCTAACCTAGTAGCACAACAAATTGCTAACGCCATCCCGACAATTATCGCTCAGATCAATGTTGATCGGAGTAATACTGATGGAAATGATGGACCTGAGAACCACGAGGACCGCAACGAAGAAGCCGAAGCAATAAGGAATGGGTGCTCTTATAAGACATTTATGGCATGTAAACCAAAGGACTTCTACGACACCGAAGGTGCTATAGAGACTTACAGATGGATTGACGAGATGGAAGCTGTTTTGGATATCAGCGAATGCAAAATGGACCATATGGTGAAATTCGCTTCTCAATCACTGAAAGGATCGGCATTAGAGTGGTGGAAGTCAGTCACTCAAGCACGTGGAAGGAATGCTGCAAATCTAATGGGCTGGATAGAATTCAGAGAGCTGTTAACCAACAAGTATTGCCCCATCAATCAATTTGAGAAGCTAGAGTCAGAATTCTTAGGTCTGGAAATTAAAGGTCCCAATTACACCGAGTACATCAATCGTTTCTTAGCCCTATCTCGACTGGTTCCTCATCTGGTGACACCTGAATCTAAAGGCGTAGCACATTTCATATGGGGGCTACGTCCTAGAGTTAGGGGAATGGTCCGCTCCTCCAAGCCCTTGACTCTACAATCTGCAGTTGACCTTACCAGCAGTTTGACTGAAGACATAGTTAGGGCTGGATGGACCGAGCAAACTAGGACTGATGAAAAGAGGAAGTCTGTTGGTAAGAAAAGAAGGTGGTTTGAAGCAAAGAAAGCGGTTGGAAGTAGTAGCGGGTCAGGAAGAAAGAGTTTTGAAGGTGCGAGGCGTGAAGATCAGGGAGGCAAGACACGAAGACTGTACTCGGGGACAAACCCGTATTGCAACAAGTGCAAACTACACCTTCAAGGGGAATGTAACCTGGTGCCCTGTTTCGGATGCAAGAGGACATGTCATTTTATCAAGGATTGTACTTACACACCAGGAAAGTAATGCTATGAATGTGGGGATTCGGCTGGAGCTTGAAAGGAACCTGATGTGGTTAACGGTACGTTCCTTGTAAACAACCATCTTGCTACGGTTTTGTTCGATACTGGAGCGACTGCTAGTTTTGTCTCTAGTGCTTTTAGATCTTTGATTGACTTAGATGCGTGTACCTTAACCGACGTGTTTACCGTTGAATTAGCTGACGGTAACATTTTAGAAACTAATGAGATCATCAAGGATTGCTCATTGAATCTTGAGGGAAATACATTTAGAATAGATCTGA
>BJCO01791698.1:0-11461 GCA_018326465.1 Flaveria floridana | reverse complement strand
ACATTAAACAATCAATAAACACATATAGAAGAGTTTTTCATTTCATTGATCAAACATTACATAAGTGTTACAAGAAAAGAAAGTCTATTACATTTAAGCTCACTAGACTAGACCTAGGGACATGTGTACCAACACATATGTGCAAGACCATTTATTAATTCAAGATTGATAAAGACATTCTGGAGAACAGCCAAAATAGAGAGAGATGATGAAGGGAACAAGGTTCTCAGAGCATTCATAACCAATGATAGGATGATTTAGGTCTCTGAGCAAGCAATTAGAGTAGCTCTCAGACTTGGAGAGAATGAGCCTCACAATCTAGCAGAGTATACATTCCATGAATGTAGAGAGGTATTTATGAAGATGGGTCACCCTGACCACTTCCCTAAGAAACAATTCTTCAGGGCTAGGGTGTATAACCATTGGAAATTACTCTGTTATATATTCCAACATCGCATGTCCAAGAGAAGTGTAGGATGGGACTCATTCCCCGTGGTCATTGCATCTCCTATCATTTCATTAGCCATAAACAAAAGATTTAAATGGCTAAATGGATTATGAATGGATTCATCTATAATCTAGAGAGAGGAAAAATGAATAAGTACATGAGGTGTCGTAGATTTATTCAATTGATCATCAATGAAGATCATGCAGATTTATATGTAGATGGAGTTGAAGGTGATAGACTTGAACTTGAACAGATGTCTGAAATTATGTATAAGAGATTGTTTGTTATTACTGGAGCTCCATGTTCCTTTATTTGATTACATGAGGAATGTTGCTATGGATGAGGTTGATATACATCAACAACATTTTCATTTGACTGAGGAGGAACCAATAGATTCAAATGATTTGATGGAGGATATTGTTAAAGAGATCATTGATGAAGATGATGATGAAAGTGATGAAGATGATGATGAAAGTGATTATGATGATGAGACTACTGAAAGTTCATCAGATGATAGTGATGATGATGGTGATGATGGGGCAGCTGAGGCACATCAAGGAGATAGCAGTGAAGCTACTGTGTCTAATCATGCTGATAAAGCACATGAGATTGGTGAAGAAACTCATGATGAACCAATGATAGAAGCTTAAGCTGCTGAAGAAGCATAGGCTAATGTGCAAAATCGAACATTTGATTTTGAGTTCATGGAAGCTATGCTGTCTGAGCCTGTTTTTCAAGGCACATCTCCTATTGAATCAAAAGACATTCCGATCATTACAGCATAAAATGTGTCTGTACAAACTGATGATATTATAGATGTTGATGAGACTGAAAAGTTGAAAGAAATCATCAAGTCTCAGGAAAAAGTGATAGTTGAGTTGAAAGAAGAAAACTTAAAGCTCAAAGAAGTTATTAAGATGAAGGATGCTGAGATAGTTAGTGTCGTGAATGATAAAACTGAGATCCTGAAGACTTTTGATGTTATGATCAGAGACTATGATGTAACGGAAGAAAAGTTTAAAAAGTTGACTGAAGAGAATGAATTGATGAAAGAAGAGTTGGCAAAATTGAAAGAAACTCAAAAGGATGATTCACCTGAAATTGAGATTGTAGCTGAAATAAATCCAATTAACATTGAAGACACTCCTACAGTAGACAAGGGTAAAAGGAAGCTATGTGAAATAGATGAATCAGTCTTACCTGAGTCTTCATCTAAAATTTAAAAGCATACTGAAGTTCAGGAGGAAGGTGAAAAGTATGTTCAAGACACCATTAAAGCATTAGATGACATTGAAGAAGAATTCAATGATGAATGGTATGATGTGGTGCTGGAAGATGAAGACATTGATGAAGCAAATTTTGAAAAAGACTTCACCTCAGTGGAAACAGCTTCAGATGAAGTACCAATTGATTTTAAGGATAGATACAATTTCTTGGTAAAAATAAAGTATAACTGAGTGTTCCTGGATGGACTGACTATGACGCAGATAAACAAAGAGTATGAAATATGTATAACTACAGAGTTAGTAGCTCCTGTGGATCCAAATGAAATTATGGTGGAGCATGGTGAATGGATAGCATTGCAAGAGAGGATTAATGTTAAAGAAATGCCAAGCTCTGACCTTCAACATCCGTTTCCTGATGAGATGAGCATTGTAGCATTGAGATCATGGCTACAAGCTAGAAATATCCATGGAAAAGACTAGAAAGACTCCAAGGTGAATCTTTGAGGAACCTTGTTAGAAGCTTTCAAGCTACTGAGAAATAATCTAACAAGATGATCATACTGGATACGGATAATCCTCAATACCTTAAGATAACCAAGAGGACAAGAATTTTAAAGCCACAAGAAATTCGATCAATGGCTCAAAAGACAAACATGTATGAGTGAAGGAAAGAGCTTATGAGAATGTTCCCTGAGACAGAGAAACAAGCTTATAAAGTTTCTCTTGATCAGAAGCAACTATTCAACAAAGCCAGATCAACAGGATACTTGGTGAGGAACGTATTGCAAAAAGGACCATCTATATCTGAGCTGCTAAATGTTATGATTGCTCTGGAGTCTACCAACCAAGTTAAGATTGCGGCTTGGAAGTATGATGAGATATTCGATGTATTCCTGATCAAACGAATAAATGCTGTGTGTGATGTATATCACTTTTACTCGAGCATCATAAAGCTCCAAGTTCAAGACTTATAGGATTTGAACAAACTGCCTTTGATCAATCCAACTGGAGCTAAGCATGGTGAAATGTTTGTGGAGCTGTTAAACAGAGGAAGAACACGAGCAAGTGCTTTCTTGGAAACAAGATTCTCAAAGGAGGATAAGGAGTACTTTGCTACTCTAAAGAAGAATAGAAAGATAAAAGGAAAACAATCAGAGGATTAGCACTTCCTGATTGAATTTTGTGATGATTATTTTGAAAAAGTAACTACTCGGGGATTAAAGGTTATTGATGGGACACAAAAGTCAAAACCTATCCAACGATGGTTTTATAAGACTGACACGTATGAGCTTAAGTTAGTCCGAAATCTCGTGAACTTGGATGAGGATATGATAGCACTGTTTGGAGTGTTTGAGCTTAAACTGGTACATCCAAGCTATATCTCTTTCCTATCAGTCCAAAACTTTGAATGAGCATCTCCTGAAATCACAGCAAATGATAAGAAATATTTCTTGTCAATCATTAAGTTGAGGAACGCTGCTATGGAGAGGATCTCACTGAGGAAAGCGTTGGCTTATGCAAACATATTAAAGAAAGACATTAAAGATATTGAGTTCATGATAATATCTAGTAAAGGAGAATATCCCATTGAGTTTTACGCTAACATTGACGTTACAGGATTATCTAAAGATACACTTGAAATAATGAGCAAAATGGAGATAAACACGAACGAGGCAAAGCCTGAACAAGGTGTGTTAGCAAGCAAGTTCAAATCTGCTATTGCAAATGCCTTAAGAGAACAAGAGCTATACAAGGAAAAGCCGATGTTTAAGGTCAAAGAAGAACCAGAGGATTATTTTGAAGCTTGAAGATGGATGCAAAGAAGAAAGAGAATTGCTGATAAAGATAAGATAGAAGACTGAAGCAGAGAAGCCTGAAGAAGAGAAGATTGCAGCTGAGAAGATAAAGAGAATGAAGATTGAAGATCACTGTAGACTGAAGACCATGTGAATCTTAGGGGGAGTATTGTTAGTAGTTCTGAAATATTAACATGTTGTCTTTACTTGTCTTTGTCTTTTACTTTTGCCATAGTTTAGGGACTTATGTGTAATATATGTTCCTTTAGTTTCTTTGTTTAGTATAAATAGGATTATGTGTATTGTGTAGAAATAGGCGTTTGAACTTTTCTCTCAATTGTACACTGTAATCCTTGCAACTGTTAATAGAAACTGATTTGAATCTTTGTAATTGTTGATTACTTTGTTCATTTAATTGTTAATTGCTTAATCATAACATAGAATCGATCCATTTGAACCTTTCAAGGGAGAAGCTCTATGCCAAGTTCTCCAAATACACGTTCTGGTTGCGCGAAGTTTGGTCATCCGAGATCCAAGAAAGTAGAGGCGGTGATGTAGTGGAAGTCTCCAAAGACGCCATCCGAGATCCGTAGTTTCTTAGGTTTGGCGGGTTATTGAAGGAGATTCATCAAAGACTTCTCCAAGATAGCTTCTTCGTTGACCAAGTTGACAGCAAGGATCTGATGTTCGCATGGGGCCAAGAACAAGAGAATCATTTCGATGAGTTAAAGACGAGATTGATGCAAGCACCTGTCCTGACGTTACCCGAAGAAAGCGAAGACTTGGAGGTCTATTCGGATGATTTTTATTCGGGATTGGGTTGCGTGTTGATACAACAAGGGAAGGTTATAGCCTATGCGTCCTGATAATTGAAGATCCATGAGGCTAACTACACTACTCATGATTTGGAGCTAGCGGATGTGGTCTTTACGTTAAGGATTTGGAGGCAGTACTTGTACGGGACGAAGTGCACCATCTTCACCGACCATAAGAGCTTGAAGTACTTCTTGTAGGATTCGGTCTGCCCAAGATACATATTAAATTGATGTGGCTAGTGTGATATGATCCAAGTCGGGTCATACCCAATAACAAGCTAGACAAACACCTACAATATTTGTTTATTGATTTGATCATTTAAATTAATAACAACACTAAATACATTTAGAAAATGGTTTTCTAAAAAGATGCACTTGAGAAATTAATAAATAACATGGTTTTATTTATTTTGAGAGAATACTTTATATTGTTATTTAATAGGTTAAATAACATTATTAAGTTCATATGACATGTCTTGTTACTTGTCTAAAAATACAAGTTTGTTTAAAAGGATTTAAATAAAACTTGTTACAAATAAGTTGGGTGGCAAATTTTGAAAAGGGAAGCCCCTCATTGGAACCCCCCAATCTCGCCTAAATGGCTAAAAAATGGGGCCACCCATTGTTGGAACTTGCTTTATTAATTGGAGAAACCCACATGCAAGATAAGCTCTCACTTCTCAAGTTAATCAAAAGTTTTTCTCTCCCTTTTTCCTCTCATTATTCTCGGAACAAAGAGGGTAGAAAAGTGTTCAAAACTTGGCTGGAACAAGGGTGTTCAACGCTAAATAAAAGTGTCGAGGATCCTAGCTTCCAAAGGTGTTTAGTTGGTGGCTTAGGGTATGCAAGCTTGAGGTCTTCTTGGTTAAAGAATAGCTTTCAAACATTATCTTCTACACTTCCAAATCCACGATTCTAAGAGGTAGGTCTTGTGGTTGTTATGTGTTTTGATAGCATGTTCTTTCATATAAAGATCCTTTGTTCATGGGTTTTGTTTTAAACAAATGTATTTGATGCATAAACTAACTAATATCAAAATTGGTTTTTGATTATAACTCTGCTGCGTTTTTACATATTAATGGTTAATATGACTTTGATAAACATATACAAAACCCAACACTTCTTTGAGCAGAAGGATTTGAACATGAGGCAGATGAGATGGTTAGAGCTTATCAAGGATTATGATTTTGAGATCCATTACCATCCGGGCAAGGCCAATATTATTGCTGATGCCCTTAGCCAAATGGAGAGACCTGAGCCGATTCGGGTGAAGGCTTATCAGTTTGTTATGACCGTTAACATGATGAAACAGGTCATGGAGTTTCAGGACAAAGCATTAAAATAAGATCGGATTAATTACGAGCGCATGAAGGGTCTAGTCGCAGAATTGGGTGAGAACACTGTCGGTGTTAGAGCCCGATCTGGACAGACGTGGATACCTCGCTATGGGGATCTAAGAGGGAAAATCATGGATGAGGCTCATAAAACTCAATACACAATTCAAGTCGGTGCCATGAAGATGTATTATGATATGAAGAAAGATTATTGGTGGCCAGCAATGAAGCGCGATGTAACGGAGTATATGAGTAAGTGCCTTACTTGTTTTCAAGTGAAGACAAACATCAGAAGGCATACGGGAAGATCCAACCTTTGGATATACCCGAGTGGAAATGGGAGCACATCACTACGGAGTTCATAACGAAGTTGCCATGCATGGCAAGGTGTTACGACGCCATATGGGTGATAGCGACCGTTTGACGAAGAGTGCTCACTTTCTGCTGATCCATGAGACGTATTCATCCGAGCGATTGTCAGATTTGTTTATCAAGGAAATCGTAACCCTTCATGGTGTACAGATGTCTATTTTGTCTAACCGTCACAACCGGTTTACATCATGTTTTAGAAGATATTTCACGATACGATGGGGACGAGGTTACATATCAGTACGGCTTACCATCTCAAGACAGATGGTCAGTCGGAGTGAAGCATTTAGACGCCGGAGGATATGCTTCGGGCATGCGTCATTGATTTTGGTAAAATTTGAGACGAGTACTTATCGTTAGCCGAGTTTGCATATAACAATAATTACCATGCCAACATTGTTATGCCTCCTTATAAGATGTTATATGGTAGAAGGTGTAGGACGCCCGTGTTTTAGGGCGAAATCGGACAAAAGGAGTTGCGAAGTATTGAAGTGATCGAGGCTACGACCGGGAAGTTGGATAAGATCACGGAATTTATGAAAGCAGCAAAGGATAGACAAAAGTCGTATGCTGACAAGAGATGTAAACTTCCAATTCAAGGAGGGCGATAGAGTTATGTTGAAGGTCTCACCTTGGAAGGGGATCATCCGTTTAAGGAAGCGAGGGAAGTTGAGCCCAAGGTATATTGGGCCCTTCCGAATCATTGCCCGAGTAGGAGGGGTAGCCTAACATTTGGACCTACTCGATGAGGATATGACTGTGCCACCAGGGGTCATCGAGGTCGACGAACGACTCAATTATTTGGCGCAACCCGTGGCCATCATTGATAAGAAGGAGAAGAGGTTAAGGAATAAAGTTGTTCCACTCATGTGAGTATACTGGAAGCACAGAAAGGGGTTCGGAGTCCACTTGAGAAACCAAGGAAGAGATGAGGCAGCATTGCCCTCATATATTTGATGATTGACAGGTTTTGAGGACAAAACATAAATATGGGGGGTGGACTTGTAACGCTTGAAAATTTTGAGAAAAAAGAGTGACCATAAAAGTTTTCGCGCGAAAGAAGGAGTTCTCGGGTGAAAGACAGTTCTCGCGCGAAAGGTACTTCTCGTCGAGAAGTCCTGCGAAAAGAGGATCTGGGTATAAATAGCTGTGAACACCCATGCATTGCACTCACTTATGCTGAAAGTGTTGTTGCTAAAGAGAGAAAACAACAGTGTAGAGAGAGAAACTGAAGAAACGAAGTGTATAAGGTATGTAACTCGTGAAAGTAAGTCGTGCATGTACTAAGAAGCTATTACTTACGAATATGATGCATGGTTATGTAGTTTTCATTCATAAGAGCTTCGGGAAGGTCGAGTTTGTGCTAAAAGTTCACGAGGTGAGTTTCTAGTCCCCGTTTTACACCACTTTACGTTTTGGGGATATTATGCATACTAAAATGATCGTGTTATGCTTGTATGATATTGTTTATGAGGTTAAGCATGTTAGAACAACCTTAGTCGCGATAAGCTGTAACTAGGCGGGAAAATACGTAGTTTTTGCGCGAGCAGTTTAGTGTATTGGTACGAAATTTGAATCTGCCAAGTTCTCGCACGACAAGTATGTATTCGCGCGAGATGTTAGTTTTCGCGCGACAAGTAGTTCTCGCACGATAAGTATTTCCCGCGCGAGCAGCCCCGCCCCAGCCAGGGGCGTTGCCCTTTAGACCCCACTAGGGTTTGCTACCCCTAGAACCCCGCTGTCAGGGGCTATTGCCCCCGAACCTCCGCTATCCCGTGGAGGGTCGGATATTGTGTTGTTGTTCAAGTTTATGAGAATATGAATGTATGTTTCACGATATTTCTGACTTGGTGTGGTATATACTAATTAAGAATAAGTACTATATAATGAAGTAAAAGTTAATGATATTGAAAATTGGAACCTAATGAATGAACGAAAGTCTTGCAAGCAAAATGAAAAGAGGTTTACAACCGTGGGTTGTTAGCTCAACTGTATAGGGCCTAGCTATCCTATGAATACAAGGGTCTAATCCTTGAGATTGACTGAAAGTACGAAACGGGACCCTTGTCGCTTGCCCCGATACTGGAGTCAGCTTCGTGCATAATGTTAGGGGTTTATTTATAGACTTTGGCCCTATACCAGATTCGTGCACAATGATTGGGGTATAGCATGCGACATTGGTCTAGATGAAAGTGTCAGATAAAGATAAAGTACGAAATGTGCGATAATGTACAAAACGAACGATGACGACAGATAATAATGATTATTATTTTGCTATATATATTGTCACACCCCAAGCTTAACCGCGAAAACGTTGAGATGTGAGGGTTAAGATTGTTCAAAGCCACACAACGCTACTTCAAAGTGTAAATATTTTTAAACATTAAGTTCATTTCATAACATGTCATCCATAAGTCT
This sequence comes from Flaveria floridana, assembly GCA_018326465.1. NCBI lineage: Eukaryota > Viridiplantae > Streptophyta > Magnoliopsida > Asterales > Asteraceae > Flaveria > Flaveria floridana. The sequence goes on along the minus strand of BJCO01791698.1, from coordinate 3,055 downwards.
CAAACATACAATCAAAACATAACATAAGTCAAGACATCCAAATTTAAAATAAATCCATTATTTTCTCTAGGTCCAACCCTAGTTGATTTCATAGCTTCACAATCAACAACTAAGCTTGAGCATTTCCTGAAACATGATAAAAATAAAATCAACATATGTATGTTAGTGAGTTCCCATGAGATAATACATACATACATAAAAGCTTTCAAAAGGAAATTCAAGTCATAGGTTAAAGAAAAATGCAAATATATTGACAACATAATGATACAATCAAACCTTGACAAGATATGGCCACAACGAATAATATACGATTACTTAAATGTACTTGGTTCCAATGATGATCAAGAATATATCACCAGGAGCCGGCAATAAGCTCAGCTTTAGCACCAAATTGGCTTGTCAAGCCCACAGACCTACGACGTCGCTAGGCTAGCAATAGTTAATGATTGTTTTTACAAGAGTCTATCACATAATATTTGCAGAAGACCTAAATAGCCATTACCAATGTAAAATGAATTGCACGTGCGTTACAAGTATTTAAACGTTTTTACAAGTATGCTTATGATATAAGTAACATGCTTCATCCCAAAACGTGTGAATTAAAGTAAAACGGGGGATGTGAAAACTCACGTGATATGTGAAGTACTTTGGTTATTAATAAGAACTAAAGTTGCTCCAACGATTCCTTCACAGCTTACCTGAGCGTGGATGTTCCAAGATTAAATTATAACCGATTAAGTTTAAGAGACGGTTCGAGTTAATTATAAGGACTTGGGATTTTTGGATGATTAGGTGAGATAAAATAATATAATCAATTGTTTTTTATATTCATAAAAGATGAAATAAATTGATTAAATACTTAAGATTGAAAATGATAATAAATCATTAGAGATATTAAATAATATTGAATTTATAATAATTGATGAAATGAAAGTTAACTATTAAAGTAAAAAAGTAATAATTAATTCAATAATTAATTAGATATTGATTTGATCAAAATAATCCATTAGTAATTAACTAAATAAGTTATTAAATAATTTATTTGGTTTAAAAAACACTTTAGAAATGAATGAAAAGATAAACCTTTAAATAACTTTTGTCATAGTTTTTATAACAATATACTATTTGTTTATAAATAAAATCGATAACTATATTTTTAAAATTTTCAGAAACTAAATTGATAATTTCTCGAATATATTTAATTAACAACATAATTTTTAAACTTTTTAATTTACATATATATTTTCTATGGTTTTTTAGAAATTTGAAAAAATGTAATAAAGGCTCTAAAAAAATAATGGGGGGTGCCCGGATTCAAACACGGGTCCCCTCTGTATAGGTGCAAGGTGTTAACCGGTAGGCTGGGCGCCTATGCCTGTTAACATCTCCATTTCAAATTTATAAACATAAAACTGGAAATCCATAATTTTACCAAAAACCCAAGATTCGATTGAATGAAAATTGATACATCATTTGATGTTGTAAACAAACATAACCATGGGGCTTTTGTTCCCCATGTAAAAACAAGTGAGAAGCCTTAAAGAATTTACCCAAAATGGTTGTGAATTTGACTGGTGTAGGTTCGAGCTTGGTGTGACGGATGGTGTCGATTGTAGGTGATGATTATAGGTGTTCTTCGAGCAATTGAGGCTACAAAGAGTGAAAAGGGACTAAACCAAACCTTTCCCCTCTGTTTAATTACTTCGGTTTGAATCGGTTTGTGTTAACGATTTTAAGTTAGGTTTGGGGGTTGTAAGGCCCCGTTCCCGGGCACCTCACAGTTAGTCATCGTCGCACTTAAAACGTATCATTATACAAGCTTTACTAAAATCATGCAGCGGAAACTGTGAAATAACTTTTCATTTAGTATAAGCGCTTTTGCAAAGTAATACAACACTCATTACAAAATATCGTTTGTTTGTATTACAATACAAAAACATTAAATAAAAGAATGCCATCCCAAAAGAGCTGAGTAGCCGCCTCGTGCCATCCTCAGCAACACTACCTGCCAACTGGAAACACATAAAAAGTCAGCATTGCTGAGTGAGTTCTAGTTTCATAATAAAACATACTTTTCTTTCGTTAAACCGTTCTTTACATACATGCGCTCACACAACATACGTACACATAGATAATATCATTATTATCTACATCATTCATTCATTAGCTTTCGTTCATTTACCGTTCATCGTTAATGTAATACCTCTGAAATCTAGTCCAATTAGAAAACTTAATGTATTATAGACCCAATAAAGGTCCGGATTGATTTGGGCATACCAAAGAAATCTTGCAAAACGAAACTAGCCTTTTTGGGCCCAATAACCCCAATAAGGGCCCGAACTTATAAAAAGGCCCATTTAAGGTACAAATACACGTTTAGGAACTAATTAAACAAGAAACCATGAAACAATGAATTATTAGTTGATTTGAAATAACTATAGAAAGATCCAAACTAAAAACAGATTCAGAACCCATACCGGGTAAAATCCAGCAATTTACCGCGTACTAACGTCTGAATTCCATCAGAAATTCCTACAATGGCTTGTCATCCAATCTAAATCATTTTGAATCTTAAACAATGTCATAAATAATTCTTGCTAAAAGATTTTTCATCAAATCTGCATAAGCAATGGAAATACGTAAGTGAAATGCGAATATGGTTTTCACCGGCATTTAACTGACGTCTGTTGTGACAACCGAACCTCGTAACTCCGTAAACAATTATCTAATCATTTTTTATTATCATATCGTATCAAATTGGTAAGTGATACGTTGTCTGGAATAAATGCGTTCTGAGACGCGACCGTGACGCGAACTGGGTTACGATCAGGTCATACCCGAGATTTCGTCAGATAAGGCTTTAACGTGACTAACATAGGAAGTTAACGCTCAAAATATCATTTTAATACTTGATTGCATATAATTTGATACCAAAATGATAATATTAACGCTCATTTGATAAAAACGCGTAAAACCGTTAAACGTATTAAATACGCGTCAATTTACAACCTCGTTTAATCATTCGATATGTTTTTAATACGATAAAAATTTATAA